>JAQZBX010101608.1:0-11244 GCA_029593785.1 Cabassous unicinctus
TTTTTTTTCAGTTATTTAAGAAGCTGTTTCAGGGGGACTTTCAGACAAAGCTACTTTGGAATGGATTGGTAAAAAGAGGAAGTGAGTTGCTCTGCATTAAAATGCATATATTCTCTTCTCATATAGATTATATCTTTGAAAAAAAACTTCTCCTTTGAAAAAATTCTTTTTATTTTCTCTGGGGATCTTGATTGCTGGGAGTGGAAAATTGGCAGAAGGGCCTTCCTTGTGTTTAAGTAAGGTAGATCCAGGAACATGGTGGCAGATGTGCTGAAATAAGAGAAATCACTACTAGAGATTTGGGGAGGAGACTATAAATTTTGGAAGCAGACTGTAGCAGTTTGGCACTTTGATATAGTTATGAATTCCAAAAATAGATATTGGATTATGCTTGTAAACTGGTCTGTTCATCTGGGCATGATTAAATTATGATTAGGGATTTGATTGGGCCATGTCAGTAGGGTGTTGAGCCCTGCCCCTTGGTGGGTGGGAAATCAAAGATAAAAGACATGGCAAAGGACAGAGTTGGAGTTTTGAGTTGAAGTTCTGATGTTGGAGTCTTGAGCTGGAGCCCCGGGAAGTAAGCATTAGAGGAGCTTTGTCATGAAGAAGGAGAGAAGGCCCCTGGAAAAGAGATTAGCTATTTGCCTGACAGTTCACAGCTGGCCTTGTGGAGAGAGGCAAAGGCTAGAGAGCCTCATAGTCTACAGCTGACCTTGTGGAAGAAACAGAGTAGCTGAGCCCAGAGAGAAACGGAGCCCCAGGAAGAGAGGAACCCAAGAAGCCGGAACCCTGGCAAATGTCAGCAGCTGTGTTGCTCCAACATGTGGCAACAGACTTTGGTGAGGAAAGTAACTTATGCTTTCTGGCCTGGTAACTGTAAGCCTCTACCACAAATAAATACCCGTTTGTAAATGCCAACAGATTTCTGGTATTTTGCATCAGCACCCCTTTGGCTGACTAATACACAGCCCAAAAGAGTATGCAATTTTAAGGATTACTTAGCTGTGTTAGTTAGAATTATCTACTTCAAGTCTCTGTAATAGTAGAGTATTGAAGTATTGACTTAACTGTGCTTTTCAGAATCAAGGGGTATACCATGCCTTCATTTGGGTGGGTAGAGATGTAGAGAAATCAGCAGCATCCTAAGTAAGCCAGGTATAAAATGGCATGACATAGTCTTGAGTCACATGTTTGGTACCAGAAGACTGCCTGGTGTCAGAGTGACATGCAGGGGCGATGTATGGAACAGGACAGAATCCCTTGAGGGAATGTGCCAGCAATGTTTGGGTAAAGGAGTCTGCTAAAATTCCTGATTTTTTATCATGAAATAGTGGTCTTGGGAATATCATTTTAGCATTAAAAGTGAAACAGCTTCTTAAAACCAAATTTGGGAACATTTGTTACATAGGCTTTCTTATAAGAAATATCTTCATATCTTAATATGTTGTAATACTTTGAATTTTGAGTCTCTTTCTCTTTAAAATATTGGTAAATTACTAGATACTTTCATTCTGCATGAGGATATTTTAGGGCAAAAAGAGCAATTTGGGAATTTGAAATGAACATAATAAGCCAAAAAAAATCCACTAAAATAAATGGATGAAAGTGAAAGAAAATCAGTAAAGTAACCGTGGAAGAATTAGAGTTAGAAAAACAATATTGGATTTTAGATAAGAATTTAGGGAGGGAAGACAACTTGCTGGGATTCTAGAAACTGTATTAATCAGTCTTAGCTGAGTGATGTCCTTAAAATGTAAGCATTGGGATTTGGTGATGCTATGATTATGAAAGGAGGAAAGAAGAGAAATATTAAGTATAACATTTAGTAGAGTTAAGGACATGGAAATACTGAAAAGCATTAATGCTAAATATAGAAGACAGAGAGGAATTGTAGGAAAATGGCAGAGTAAGAAGCTCCAGGAGTCCGTCTCTCCACCAGAACAACTATTAAACAGGCAGGAACTGTCTGAATCAACTATTTCAAAACCCCAAAATCCAGTAGAACACTGGACAGCATTCAGGGAAGAGTGCAAGGCAGAGGCTGGTAAATATGGTAAACAGCAATAAATTATTCTCCCCACCTGGCTGTTACCAGTGCTCATCACACACTCTCACAGCAGGCTGAAGTGGGGTTTGGCCTGTGGCAAACCTTGTTGGTGCCAGAAAGGGACATAAAAATCTACTTTTGCAAGATCCAGGGTGGGCATGTGCTGATTGCTGATCATAACTTTTGATTAGCAACTTCAGATCACTGAGGTCTGTGTCTGAGGGTAACCACTGTTCCAACCCCCTGAACAAAAGTGCTGGAGGAGTCTTAAAGACTCTATACTTCCTTAGAGCCGCAGAAGACGGTTGAAGGCTGCATTTGTTGGGTGGGTCAAGGAAGCCCAGTTTGGGGAAGCGGATGTGGCTCAAGTGGTTGGGCTTCTGTCTACCATATTGGAGGACCTGGGGTTCCATCCCTGGGGCCTCCTGGTGAAGGCATGCCAGGCGTGCAAGCCAAGCCCAGGGACGGGCAGCTTGGCGAATGATGCAGCAAGATGATGACACAACAAAAGAGAGACGCAGGGGGCAGTCAAGGTGAGTTGCGATAGAACTGGGAACTGAGGTGGCGCAAGCGACAGGGTACTTCTCTCCCACATCGGAGGTCCCCAGGATTGAATCCCGGTGAAGCCTAGAGGAGAAAAACAAGAAGAGAAGATGTAAAGAAACAGACACAGAAGATCACACAGAGAATGGACACAGACAGCAAACAGCAGGGCGGGGCGGGGCGGGGGACGGGGGCGGGTAGGAGGAGGAGAAAAACATATTTAAAAAATTAGGTGAGAGTAAGAAAGCCCAGTTTGGGGGAGCTTTGGAAGAGGTTGCTGGCGCCCTTCCCAGTGCCTCCCTCAACCCCTCACTGAGGCAGTTTGGAGGCCTAGTGTTCCTTTTGTATGTCCCCGGCCTTGTCCAGGCTGGGAAAAACTGAATTGAGAAACTCCTCTTCAGCATGCCTCCTCCCAGATTTTGTCCTCCAAGGAAAAGTAGCAGTGTAAGAGACACTTGAGGTAGCTGGCCTGGTGTAAGGACTTACCTGATTTAACTCCAGTGGTGGAACACCCAGGAGAGGGAGAAGGTCTGTCTCCTGGGGAGTAGAGGGAGCATTCAAACTCTTGAAAAGAGGGGATCTCCTAAGCCACTAGCAAGCAGAAGCCCAGGACAAGACACAGGCCCAGAAATGACAGGGAGGATCTTGGACTTTGCATGTGCCTTGGGCAAACTTCCGGATAGGAAGACTAACATTCAAGAAAATCTGTCTTATCACCAGCTGGCTATAAACAAAAAAAGAGATCTCATGGAATAAATCCCAGAGTTAACATTTTAAAATATAAAAATGTACAGTGTACAACAAAAGATTACAAGATAAAAAAAGAAACAGGAAATAATGGCCCATACAAAGGAAGAAGGATAAAAATCCAGGAAACACTGAAGGAACAGAGAATACTGTGGACCAAAGACTTTAAGAAATCATCTTCAATATGCTCAAGGAGATGAAGGAAAATACAGAGAAATGCCTAAAGGATACCAGGAAAACAACGAATGAATATGAAAATCTCAATAAAGAGGAAAAGGAGCCAATTCAACAAGAAGATGAAACAGTTATAAATACATAGTGCACCTAAGAGCAGAGCACCAAAATAGATGAAGCAAATACTTGACATATTTGAAGGAAGAAATTGATGTTGCTACATTCATAGTAGAAGACTTTAATACACCACGTTAAATAATGAATAGAATATCTAGACAGAAGAGAAGTAAGGAAATACAAGACTTGAATGATAGTCTAAACCAGCTTGACCTAAAAGACAACAGAAAACACATTCTTCTTAAGGGCACATGGATCATTCTCTAGGACAGACCATATGTTAGATCTCAAAACAAGTCTCAATAAATTAAAAAATATTGAAATCATACAATGTATCTTCTCTGACCACAATGGAACAAACTTAGAAATTAATAACAGAGGGAGAAATGAAAAATTCACAAATGTGCAAAATAAGCAATGTACTCTTAAGTCAATAGTGGATTAAAGAGGAAATCAAAGGGGAAATCAGGAAATATCTTAAGGCAAATGAAAATTAAAACACAACATACCAAAACTTATGGGCTGCATCAAAGGCAGAACTTAGAAACTGATAGCTCTAAATGGTTACATTAAAAGAGAAGAAAGATCTCAAATTAGAGACCTAAACTGACAACAAGAAGCTCTAGAAAAAGAAGTGCAAACCAAACCCCTTGCAAGTAGAAAGAAGGAAATAACAAAGATTATTTCAAACCACTGAAATAAAAAGAACTATAAAGAAGATACTATGAACAACTGTATACCAACAAATTAAATAACCCAGATGAAATGGGCAAATTCCTAGAACACACAAAATGTCTACACTGAATCAAGAAGATATAGAAGATCTCAACAAACCAAGAACTAATTAAGAGATTGAATTGGTAAACAAAAACTTCCCAACAAAGACTAGCCCAGGACCAGATTGCTTCACAGGGGTATTTTTCCAAAGACTCCAAGAAGAATTAACACCCAATACTGCTCAATCTCTTCCAAAAAAAAAATTGAAGAGGAGGGAACATGCCTTAATTCATTCTACGAAGCCAACATCACTCTTATATCAAAGCCAGATAAAGATAACACAAGAAAGGAAAATTACTTACCAACATTTCTTATGAATATAGGTGCAGAAATCCTCAGCAAAATACCAGTAAACCAAATTCAACAGCATATTAAAAGAATTATATGCTATGATCAAGTGGGAGTTAACCCAGTATGCAAGGGAGATTTACCATAAAGTCAATTAACGAAATATACCACATTAACAGAATGGAAGGAAATAACACACGGTCCTCTCAATTGATGAAGAAAAGGCATTTGACAAAATCCAGCACCCCTTCTTGATGAAAACACTTATAAAATAGGAATAAAGGGAAACTTCCTCAACATGATAAAGGACAAATATGAAAACCCACAACTAACATTATACACAATGGTGAAATACTGAAAGCTTTTCTGCTAAGATCAAGAATGAGACAAGGATACCCACTGTTATTAATGTTATTCAACATTGTACTGGAAGTTTTAGCCAGAGCAATTAGGCAAGAAAAAGAATTAAAAAGCATCCAAATTGGAAAGAAGGAAGTAAAATGTACCCTATTTGCAGATGACATGATTCTATATACAGAAAATCCTGAAAAATCCACCACAAAGTAACTGGAACTAATAAATGAATTCAGCAAAGTGGTGGGGTACAAGATTAACACACAAAAATCAATATGTTTCTGTACACTAGTAATGAACAATAGGAAGAAGAAATCAAGAAAAAATTTCCATTTTAATAGCAACTAAAAGATTTAAATATTTAGGAATAAATGTAACCTAGGATGTGAAAGACTTATACACAGAAAACTCTAAAACATTCCTAAAAGAAATTTAAAAAATACCTAAATAATAAGAATAATATTCCATGTTCTGGATTAGAAGATCAAATATTGTTAACATGTCAATTCTACCCAAAATGACTTACAATTTCAATTCAATTCCAATAAAAATTTTAACAACCTTCTTTGCAGAAATGGAAAAGTCAATCATCAAATTTATGTGGAAGGGTAAGGGGCCCTAAATAGCAAACGCCCTCTTGAAACGAGAACAATGTTGGAGGACTCACACTTCTTAATCTTAAAAGTTACTACAAAGTGCAAAAATTCTCGCTGTCTTGATTTTATGATAATCAGGGTAGGCTAAACATTCGCTATATTAGAAACCATGCATGTGTCCCCAGACCTAGTTTTCTCCCTATGTCTGGCTTTTAGAATGCTGGTGATAAACTAAGCCTGATTTATTATATGACCATCCTGTGTAGGAAATGACTGTAACTCTAGGTATCTTTGGTCAACCTTAAGAGATATAGCAGGGGGATGGATGTGGCTCAAATGGTTGGGCGTCCATCTCCCATATGAGGGACCTGGGTTCGATCCCCAGGACCTCCCGGTAAAAATTAAAAAAAGAAAAATATAGAAGGTGCGCGGGCCTCCAGGCCCCGTGCGCAGGTGTGCCACCAGACCCCACAAGCCACACAGCAAGATGATGTCATAACAGGAGAGTGACACAAGGGAGAGCCAAGATGAGACATGCCAAAAGCCTGGAACTAAGTTGGAGCAGGAGGTAGGATGCCTCTCTCCCACATCGGAGGTTCCGAGGATCAAATCCCAGTGAAGACAGGAGGGGAAGGATGAGAAGAGAGGGCAGGAAATGGAAACAGAGAGTTGCCCAGGGAATGGACACAAAAACAGCAAAAGCAGGGGAGTGGGGGGGGTGGAGGGGGTTAAAATGGATAAAGGTAAATAAATAAATAAATAAACAAATCTTTAAAAAAAAAAAGTTATTACAGAGCCACAGCAATCAAAACAGCATGGTACTAGCACAAGGACAGGCATACAGACCAATGGAATCAAATGAGAGCTCAGAAATCAACCCTCACATTTTTGGCCAACTGATTTTTATGTTTGTTTATTTGTTCATTTTTGTTTTCGTTTTTCTGGCCAACTGATTTTTGGCAATGGGGTAAAGACCATTCAATTGGGAAAGAATTTTCTCTTCAACAAATGTTGCTGGGGAAATTGGATCTCCATTTGCAAAAGAATGAAGATGGACCCCTATCTCACACCATACATAAAAATCAACTCAAAATGGATCAAAGACCTAATATAAGAGGCAGAACTAAAAACCTCCTAGAAGAAAATGTAAGGAAGCATCTTCAGGACCTGGTGTTAGGCAATGGTTTCTTAGCTATTACACAGTAAACACAAGCAACAACAACAAAAAAGAGAGATAAATGTGACTGCATCAAAAATTAAAAAACTTTTGAGCCTCAAAGGATTTCATCATGAAAGTAAAATGACAGCCTATATAATGAAAGAAAATACTTGGAAACTAGATACCTGATAAGGGTTTAATATCCATAATATAGAGAGACATTCTTCAACTCAACAGCAAAAAGAGAAACAACCCAGTTAAAATAAGGGCAAAAAACTTGACTAGATATTTCTACAAAGAAGATATATAAATGGACAAAAATAACATGGAAAGAATGCTCAATATCATTAGCCATTAGGGAAATGTGACTCAAAACCACAATTCAATACCATTTCATACCCACTAGAATGGCTACTATTAAAAAAATGGAAAATTACAAGTGTTGGAGAAGATGTAGACAAATAGGAACACTCATTGATTGCTGGATTGCTGATGGGAATATAAAATGGTGCAGCTGCTGTGGAAGACTGTTGGTTCCTCAGAAAATTAAGCATAGAATTACCAAAAACCCTGCAATCCATTTTTAGGTATATTTCCAAAAGAATTGAAAGCAGGAACTTGAACAGATTATTGCACGCTGATGTTCATGGCAGCATTATTCGAAATTGCCAAAAGATGGAAGCCATCAAAGTGTCTGTCAACCAATGAATGAATAAATAAAATGTGGTACATACACACAATAGAATATTATTCAGCCGTAAAAAGGAATGAAGTTCTGATACATGTGACAACATCAATGAACCTTGAGGAGATCATGTTGAGTAAAATAATCCAGACACGGAAGGACAAATATTGTATGACTCACTTACATGATATAATTAGAATAAAGCAAACTCAGAGTCAAAATCTAGTATATAGGTTGTCAAGGGATGGGGTGGTTGTAGAGAATAGGGAGTAATGGCTTAAATTCTACAGAATTTCTATTGGGACAATGGAAAAGTTTTGTTAATGGATGGTGGTGATGGTAGCACAATATTGTGAACATGGTTAACAGTTCTGAATTATATATTTGTATGTGGTTAAAAGGGTAAATATGGTACTAGAATAAACATTTTTTTAAAAATGCATGGACCTGGTTATTTCAGTTTGTCAGAGGGCTGCTAATGCAAAGCACCAGAAAATGTGTTAGCTTTTATAAAGGGGATTTATTTGTGGTAAAAACTTACAGTTCTAAGTCTGTGAAAAGTTCAAACTGAGGCACCATCAGAGATGTTTTCTCACCAAAATCAACACAAATAATGAACCCTAAGTTAAACCACATATTATAGTTAATAGCACAATTATAAATATGTGCTTTCATCAATTGTAACAAATGTTTCACACCAACGCAAGGTATTAATAATAGGGTGGCAAATGGGAATCTTGTTTTTTATGCATGATTGTTCTGTTACCCACAGCTTCTCTAATTAAAAAAAAAAAGACAGTTTACATGTAAAACCAAGAAGAAATAGATGCTCACTACCAATAGGACAAATGTCAGTATCAGACATATGAATTTCAGATTGTATAAGGATGAAAAAATAATTTGGAATTTTTAAAAGATTAAATGAGGGTTTGAAAACACAAAAATATAATGGTCCTGTCCATCCAGAAAGGAGGAGGTTCAGCATAGAAGGGCAAAGGATGAGAGATGCTGAAACAACTGGGAATGAATGGGCCACTGTGCTAAAGTTGGAAATTGTAGGCTGAAAGCATAGGCTATTAATGCTTATTGAATCATTACCTGAATCATAACTCTCTATTAGACTGTATGAAAACACTAAGAGCTATTTGTTAAATTATGCCATTGTTCTTTTGTTGTTGTCAGTTTATTACTTAAGTAATAATGCTCGTTTGTAAACATGTTGGAAAATACAGAAAAGCACAAGGTGAAAAGTAAATGTTCAAGAGAACATTTTCTTCAGATGCCCATTTTTAATCCATGTGATCTCCAAAGAGCGCTCAATAGCTGTGTGTAGAAGGTAATATTTATTGGGTGCCTTCCGCTCTACTAATTGCTTTGACATCTTTTTCTTCTCACAAGAATGTAAGCTCTGTGAGCACAGGGCCCCTCTGTCTTGTTCATTATCATGCTCCCAACACCTGCAATAGAGCCTGGCATGTAGCAGGCACCCAAGAAATATTTGTTAAATGATGACTAAATCACCTCTCTTAATATGCACATCAACTCTATTGTCATCTCAATTTACAGATAAGGAAAGAGAGTCACAGAGAAATTGGGTTGACTGCCCAAGTCTCTTAGTGTATAAGAGGTAGAGTTAGGATTTAAACTCAGCTTGAATTTGGAGTTCATGAACACATTTAGTTATGACTCCTTGCATAGAGGAGGAGCCTGTTGAAACTAAGGTCAGGGGGATGATGTTAATAACACCACAGTGAAACTAAGACAGAAAGCCCTTACCTACTTGCCACAGGTATGTTACATTAGTTGAGCAATTCTACTAACCAGCAGCGCCAGAAGCTGAAGACAAAAAAATACAAAAATAAAAACGTTGTCATTTGTCTCTCACTATGTTTTGCTCCAGAAATATGCCATCTGCAGTTGTCTGCCACCTAAATTGGTGGCTGAATGGCTTAGCAGATAGAAATTACACAGGCTATAGGAATTTCTAGAATGTCACATAAATGAGTATTTAGAAAAATGTAGGTACAATTTATATCTGAGTTAGCTTGCAGTCAGAATGATTGTCAGCATTCAGTTCATGCTGGATGTCAGTACATTGTGATTTTTAAAAAATATATATTTTTTAAATTTATTTTTAAAAGATACTTAGATTACATAAATTGTTACATAAAAAAATATAAGGGATTTTCATATGCCCCACTCCCCAGACCTCCCACTTTCCCCACATTAACAACTTCTTTCATTAGTGTGGTACATTTATTGCAATTGATGAACACATTTTGGAACAATGCCACTAAGCATGGACTGTAGTTTACATTGTAGTTTACACTCTCTCCCACTCAATTCTGTAGGCTATGGCAGTATATATAATGGCCTGTATCTGTCATGGCAAAGTCATCCAGGTCAATTCCAAGTCCTGAAAATGCCCCCATATTACACCTCTTTTTCCCTCCCCCAGACTTCAGCACCTCCAGTGGCCACTGTCTCCACATCAATGGTATAATTTCTTCCATTGCTAGAATCACAATAAGTCTATAGTAGAACACCAGTAAGTCTACTCTAGTCCATATTTTATTCATCAATCCTGAGGATTCTGGGATGGTGATGCCCACTCCACCTCTAATTGAGAGGGGCCTTCAATCCCATATGGCTGATGGATGGGACTCTCTTGCTTGCAGTTGTAGACTCTCTCAGTTCCTTGATGTGGTGGTTGTCCATCCTCACCTCCCTGTCAGCTGTCCTGGGTGAGTCCAACAAACTGGAGAGTAGGTGCTGCAACTCCGCTGAGGCTCAGGGCCCAGCTGGCACATGGACAGCCCAGAGATTCAAGTCTCCTGGACATACACCTATCAACTTCAGCACCAACTATAGGTTCAAACAAAAAGGACAGAAGAGGCATGTGTAGAGGAGTCACATCTGAGTCCAACTCTGTCACACTCAGGAGCATAATCTCCAAAGTAGGCTCACTGGCAAGGCACCAAACTCCAGAGCTATCCACCACAACCTCAGGACCTGGGTGTCTCCAGAGCCCTCAGAAGCCCCACTATTTTAGGTAGTGTCCACTTTGGCCATCTATTGAGATCCTGCTGGGACATGCATAAGCGTTACCTCTCTGATGGCCTCCTGACTCACTTTGAAATCTCTTAGCCATATAAACTCATTTGTCTTTACCTTTTCCCCCTTTTATTCAAGGTCTTTTTCCAGTTGTATCACCAGCTTATGCTTGGTAGTAATCCCTTGGTGCCAGGGAGGCTCATCCTCGGGAGTCATGTCTCTCACTGGAGGGAAGGTAATGCATCCACATGCTGAGTTTGGCTTAGAGAGTGTCCACATTTGAGCAACATATACCCAACATCCTCTCTCTTTCCCCCCTTCCTTATTAATAACAGTTTTACATGTGGATTGTACATTTGTTACAACTGATGTACACATATTGAAACATAGCTACTGGGAAGCGGGTGTGGCTCAGTGGATAGAGCCCCCGTTTACCATATGGGAGGCCCGGGTTCGCGTCCCGAGGCCTCCTTGTGAGGGCACGCCGGCCTGAGCGGTGCGGTGGGCTGATGCAGCAACCTCACGGCAGGAAGCGGGTGTGGCGCAATGGATAGAGCACCCATTTACCATATGAGAGGCCCCGGGTTCACTTCCCGGCGCCTCCTTGTGAGGGCAGGCTGGCTTGCGCGGCGCCGTGGGCTGATGCGGCAAGACCTCACAGCAAGGGGGAGATAAGCAGACACAGAGAAGACACGCAGCG
>JAQZBX010101609.1:0-11245 GCA_029593785.1 Cabassous unicinctus
AAAAACCACACTTCCTAAGCCCCTTCAAAATTATGGATGGATGCCTTTTTACTCTTACCAATATACCCTCCCAGCCATCAGCAAAAAAAAAAAAAAAAGCAATATACTCAGCTTAACACAAATGTGAACATTCCTCCATCTGCTAACTGTCTCCACATTTGCTGTGCCAGAACTTTCTGCCCTCTCACTACCAATTCATCCAGGTGACTGGGTATATCTAAAAATCTTATACCCCAAACCCCTAACATCAAAGAGGGCTGGTCCTTTCCTTGTTCTTCTAACCACTCCCACTGCAGCAAAACTTTTAAACTTTCCATCATGGATTTGCTTTTCCAGGTTAAAACCTGCTCCACCACCTCCTGTGAGTAATAAAACACCAGCTCCTGAGATTCAAGATAAGTACACCTGTGAGCCTCTCAGGGCTCTATGATTGAATCTCACAAGGAACACAGATGACAACATCCCAGTTACAGAGGGCACCGTCTCATTCTATCTTTCCACCTAGTCAGTCTCCTCCTGACCCTTTCTTTTTCCTTTCTGTCATTCCGTTATAATTATACTTAAATCTGGTGGCACCAACTCACAAGTTACTACTCAAAGCCAGCATGTTTTGTATTCTTCTCTTCTCACACTTAACCAACTTTGTCACCCCCTCCACCCTTTCACTCAAACAATACCTTGACATCATTCAGAACCTGTGGTGACAAGGAGATCTTTCTGATTTCTACCCTGAAGAAATTCTTTTTTTCTCTTTCACCACTCTCTTTCTCTTCCTTACTAATTGGCATTTCCTTATTTCCACCCTCATACAATGAACAAACTATATTTTGCCATCTCATTCTCTTCACAGTAACCATCCAAAAAACTCCTTTCCATCCTCTCACAGAAACTATCCAAACCATAGCAATCACAGTTAACCATTCTAATTGTTGGATTTGCCCTGAGAACATTCACACTGATGCTTTCTCTCTACTTGCCTTTCCTTTAAGCCCAGAAACTCTCCTATATATCCATCCACAATACACTAGCTTTGGTGGTTGATGGGTTACAAAACTTCCCCCAAGCCTGCTATAATACAAAGACGTACTTATTCTCCATCAATTCCTAGACAAAATAGAAAGCTCTCAACCTATGGAAAATTCAGATTCCATTGGTGCCATCATAGTCCTAATGGACAAATCCTTTAATGTTTTAAACACTGGTCCTGATGATTTTACACAATGAATTTAGAACATATACCCCTTACATCCTGCAACCATACCTTACTTTTTAAAAAAGATTTATGTATTTATTTCTCACCCTCATTGTTTTGTGCTTACTGTCTGCTCTCCATGTGTTCTTCTGTGTCTGCTTGTCTTCTCTTTAGGCAGCAATGGGAACCAATTCCAGGACACTTCAGAGTGGAGAAAGGCTGCTCAATCTCTCACACCACCTCAGCTCCCAGGTCTGCCATGTCTCCCACTGTCTCTCCTCTGTATCTCCCCTTGCTACATCATCCTGCTACACCAGTTTCTGCATGGGTCAACCCTCTGTGGGGGTCAGTACTCCTGCATGGCCCAGTATTCCATGTGGGCCAACACTTCACATGGGCCAGCTTTCCCCTCACCAGGAGGCCCCAGGAAACAAACCCTGGACCTCCTGTATGGTAGACAGGAGCCCAATTGCTTGAGCCACATCCGCTTCACATACCTTATTCTTTGACACCACTATGCTACAATGGCACTCAAACCTAAAAATACCAAACAAACATCTCAAATCAACCCTTGTTTGGAATGACTTAGGCATTAATTAAACACTTCTTATAAAAGTTATAGTGAAAACATTCTGTGCTTTAAGACCAAACTGAGCTATTTGGTCTAGGAAATCAATCAGGACAACTATACAACCTAACCAAATTAAAATCCAGAAAAAAAAACCAAAAACTCTCTTCACTTTTCTTTTCCTAAATCTCCTCTGCCAGAATCCAAAACTAACCTTTAATACTTCCAATCCTCATTATTCTCCTCTATGCGTTAATGTAGTATATGGTGGGACCCAGGTGTTCAAACTTACTAGCCACCCACATTCGTATTTCATCCCCTCTGGACCCTCAACAGCACTAATGTTCACAGGCACCAATTTTTATTTCCTATGTGGCAACACTGCATACTTAGTACTCCCCCAAGTGTGGAAAGGAACCTGTACTATAGTATCCATCATTCTAAATGCCACAATCCTAAAACCTCAAGAAATGGCCTAGTCTGAGCAAATACCTAATCTTATTTCCTTTCCCAAAACCTCACTCCAATCCCAAAAAAACAAAGTGAACAGAAAGAAAGACATTTCTTAGAAGACCCAGAATTTGGATTTCATGCTCATGATAATCCTATATTAAAAAAAACCTGCATAGTACATACCATCTTCTGCAGCCTGTTTTGGCTTGCAGGAATCCCACAACTGGAATGAGCAATTTTGAATATTCCCTCCCTCACAATTATCCTGGATGCAACTATACAAGCTATAAGTATCAACAAGAGATAAATAGCCTAGCATCAGTTGTCATACAGAATAGGAGAGGTCTAGATGTCCTCACCACTGTTGTGGGAGGCACCTGTGCAATAATAAATGAAACTTGTTTTTATTTTAGCAAAACTAGGCATGTAGAAGAAAATAAAAAAATCCTGAAAGAAAATAGAAATCATTCAGAGGGCTCAAGATAGTAGCTATGGAAGCCAGTCATGGCTTTCCTCATTTCTCTCTCACTTTTCTTCAACCTTAAAATCAATCCTTTTATCTATTATAAAACCATTACTATTTTTGCTGCTCCTTCTTTTTGGTCCCTGTCTCTTACAGTTCCTCTCCAAGTTCATACACCAAACTGTATAATCAACAACCCAAGAATATGTGAATGGTGTTTTTTTCCTGCATGAACACCAATTCCAGCCCCTTTAGGACTGGAAATCAGAACTCACTGGGCCAAATGGAAGGGAATCCTTCTCCACCCCATGACAGCAGGGAGTAGCCAGACTAAGTCAACACCCCAAATCCCTTCACCCTCCTGTCCAGTCCAGCCTCTCATATTCAGGTCCCTCATCATATATATATAACAAAGAAGAATGTTAGAGGTTCTCTATTACAAGGTTCACAGAGTATGCTTAATAAACTGTGACATAAATTGAAGGAAGTCAATCTCCATCAATGGCCTACATGACTGATCAGCATGCCATAACTTATGTGCATAAATGCAACCATCTCCTCACAAGAACAAAGAAACCACATGAGATGGAGCAGAGTGTGATAAGGTCCTCCACTCCCTTCCAGACCAAGTCACCACCAGCCCCTCCCACATTCCAAGAATACAATACTCCCTAGCTCATTATACCCTAGCCATACAAGGGAAAAATTGGCTTTTACATCCCCTTATGGGCCTCAGGCTGTACTCAGTCTCTAACCCCCTCCCCCAGACTAACATTTCCACACGTATTTATGTACTGTATAAAGTCATATCCATCTTCCAGGGGTGGGCTGAAGTCTAATCTTCAGACCCCCTCCATTGGGAGAACTCCTCAATAACCTTCCTGCCTGCAATCATTAGTCTCTGCATCCCAGTGAGTGCCATTTCTCCAACAGATGTCCTCTGACTTCAACTTTGAGTCATATGACTTATTTTGACTCATGTGACAAAATGGGAATAATAAATCTAAGAGAAGTCTTAATTAAAAGTAGGTGATAAATTACTGAAAGTGTAACCCCAGGATCTGCACATGGTAGGTGGTGTTCAATAAATGGTGGTTTCCACTTTATTAACTGTCAGACATTTAGGCCTGAAAAGTAGCAAACATTATGATACGATAGAAGCTTATTTTGATAAGTTCCTGTCATTTCACATATAATTGGAGGAGGTTTTCTAGGTCTGGGTTTGAAAGAATACAGTTTTCTGGCCAAATCTGCCTGCCACATGTCTTTGTATATAAAGTTTTGTTGAAATGCCAAAAAGGGGACTTCATTCTGCTTCTGAAAAGCAGGGTCTGAAGCATGGGAAGTAAATATCAAATTATCAAAGAGAACTTCATAGTTGAAGCATGAGAACAATGGCTGAAATTCACAAACAAATATGCTAATTTCTCTCACAGGTTAAAGGGAAGGACTGAGCAGGGTGGGTGAACAATAATCTTCATCCCAGATAGTAATGAGAGTGGCTCAGATAAAACAGTAGGGGGAAAAAAGTCTGTTTAAATGAATGATGAGTTTAAAATTGTAACAATGCCTGTCTTTATTGTCAGTGCATGCTTATATATACTTTAACAGTACATGAAGCTTATTTTGAGTTTTAACAAACCTTACTATTTTAACAGTGCTACATAATTACTGGGACTATCAAAGTACCTGGTACCAGAAAATGATTTTCCTTTATGATCATTCAGATGCATGACTGTAATCAGGGCTACATTCTATATTTTAAGGCATTAGGCCTATCAAATATATTTAAGCACTATGCATTGATTTCTATCAGGATATCCAGTTTGTAACACATGATTCTGTAATCCATCCCACAGATGAGTGTTTCCTATAAGTATGGATCTTTTTTGAAAGAGAACACAATGTCTCATCCCTCAAATAAACCAAAAAAGAAAAAAAAAAAAGTAACTTATAGCAGGTATTAGCAAATGAATATGCTTATTTTCTGTTGATTTTTTAATTCTCAAGACATAAAAAAGAGCAAGCAATAGCAGCAACCTGATAATCTTAATCAATACTCCATGACCCATGGATTTTTAGTGCACAAATTAAAAACTACTAGCAGTAACAGAAAACCATGGCATTACTAGCAGTAACAGAAAACCATGGCATTAAGGGAGTAAATACACTAAAGAAAACAAGAAGATAAGAACAAAATCTAAAGTGTTCACAGATAATATTAGTCAGTCATTTCCACTCATTTCCAGTTATTTTTTTTCCAACACATGAGGGATTTTGTTGGGACATGCCTGGATATGTGTCTTGAGAAGGAACGGTACATGTGGGAGATGAGGTGCCAGCTGAGCGTTTTTGAAGTCATCCTGGGAACTGCCCAGTTGTACCACACAGTGCCTGTGAAGGAGCACAGCCAGTCCTTGGCTGGCCAGGAGGATCCCCTGCTGCATAAGCTATAGCCTGTGGCAGTGTTTTGCAGGGCCATGTGTTAGGCCCCAAAGATGAAATTGTAGATTAAGTGAAGTGTTCCTCAGTACAGGCGGTCCAGGTATTAATTGGTATCAATTGTGCAAATTTACACAGTACTAACACTTGGTTTTATTGTAGAGGTTTTGGATGATTTGCAAAAGAGGTGTGAAGGATGATTAGTATTTTTCTTCAGGGCTGGTTATTTGTTGGTTCTATGAGAGAAAGAATAGTAGTATCTGGTGGAGTGTTTTTTTCTTTCTGAATAGGAAATGCAGGTTTCCAACCAGCTCTACTTGATATTTAAATTCATGCTCAGGTGTGGTATCTGGTTAAGGATGTCCTTTATCTGCTGGATCTGATAAGTAGTAAGGTTTTCCTCTGGTATGATGGGCCTAGGACTTGATTCTTAGTAACTTAAGAGAAGAATGAGAGGTTAATAGTACTGTGTAAGATCCCTCCCATTTTAGGTTTAAGCTAATTTTCAGGGAGTTTTTTTTTCCAAACTTTTAAAGAACTGATCCCTGAATTAGAAGGGGTGGAGAGGCTGGCCATTTGGGTATTTTAGGCACATGTTTGCTTATGTGTGCATGGTGGTGAGGAGCTCTCCTAACTGCAAGTCTCAATTATGGAGGGCTCCCTATAAGGTTATTGGGAAATTATGTTTTTCTTTCAGGTTGCTTAGGAAGGACTTTCTCTATATAAGCTTGAAAGGACTTAAGTCAAGTTCTCTTCCAGGGATCACCCTGACCTGAAGGAGAGCTAGGTTAAATCTTTCTGGTCATTTTAACTGTGTTTTTTGACAAATTTCATTTAAAATTTTTAAAAAGTATAGTTTATTCTTTCCACCTTTTTTGATGATTCAGGTTTCCAGGCTGCATACAATTTCTACTTAATTTTGAGATATTGGTTGACACCTTGCACTACAGTTGAAATAAAAGTTTGTTTATTATTTGATAGAGTTGTTTGGGGTAGCTTAAACCTTGAGATGATTTTTTGGAGGAGGAACTTACTTACTATGGAATGCTGTTTTGTGTGATAGGGAAAAGCTTTTAATTATCTTGAAAAAGGTGTTTACAAACACTAAAATATGCTTAACATTTTTTGTGGTTTTATAACAATGTTTTGGTGACTCTTACTTCCCATGGGTTTAAGATTTTTAATCAGTGAGGTTGCATAGGCCACCATGGCCAGGTGATTTCATTTTCCCAATTTGTATGGTTTGAGGTACAGGAAAACACAGATTATTACTTCCCCTTTGGGGCTGTAGGGTTATTGGATTTTTCCTTTGTATTTTTAATGTTTGAATTGGTCTGGTTATTAGGATTTCAATTGGAGTAGGGGCTATAACTTGAGGTGCTGAAGTTAAACAGTTTAAGGTTGGAAACAGTGTCTTAGTTTTTTTTCTTGTAAAAATCCCATATAGATTTTTATTTGTTCTTTTAAAAGGCTATTCATCCTTTTTATAGGACTTGCACTATAGGGGTTATAAGGCAGGTGGAATGTTTAAACAATATTTTGATTTATAGTCTAAGACTGTGTGATGTGACCAGTAAATAGAGTTTTTTTGGTTACTGTTAATTTTGTCTGGCACCCATAATGGCCACATTTTTTTCCAGTAGTGAAGAGCAGCTTGTTGGTTACAAGAGTTCTGTGGCAGTGTTTGTGGCAGAGAAAGCATACTTTGCAGAAGAGACTGATGTAATTCACTTGCTATTATTTTATTGGAGTTTGTGCTTTGCTAATATGTTCCATCCAGTGAGGTAATTGTTGCAGTCATTGGAGTGAGCATGATGGACAATTGCAGGCGATGTCCATGAGCTGCTGGTGAATAACAAGTAGCTGGAATTGCTGCCACAGGGTCTGGTAGCCATGATATTTGCTTTTTCCTGTGGAGTTACTCTGATGCTTCTTGGTTTTTAATGGCATGGTTTTAAATCTACATGAGGGTATGTTTTTTAACATTACTAAGAGGGGTGTTAGAGGAGTGGGCAGGGATGTGATCTTTTTACAGATTTCTCTTCCACAAAGGGCAGACCATGACAGTTTATTGTTCCTGTCTTGTTTCTAGTATCTGCAATTCACTGCTGGATAGGGATGGCAGTTTTCAAAGTGACCATACACTATTGATTTAAGTCCTCTACTTGCAATGGGGCATGGGATGTTGTACACAGTTGCTTTTTATAAGGGGCTACATGATAATTTGGTCCCCTTCCACAATTGGGACTAAAACCCAACAGGTATTTGCTTAGAATGTTGCTTTTTCCACAAACCCCACCCAAAGTTAATATTAGTGCTGTCTACATCTAATATACAGGATAAGTTAGGGTCTACCTAACTGTTTGAGTTTTTGTTATTACTCTTTTTTATTTTTTAAAAGCAGCTTGCTGGGGATCTTCCATTCCCATGTACAACTTTTTTTGATTAATACATACATATTTGACTAAATGAGGGATGAAGGGTTTCCAGTATCTCCAAAAACCCCAAAAAGGTTATTAATTGTTTTAGAGTTTCAGGACATGATAAGATTAAAGTATAAAAAGCTATTCTGATAAAACAGATTCTCTGCTTTGCATATTAATGTAAGCATTTAATTTTTTATCTATTTGAGTAGAAGTCTTTTAAGAATTTTTATTTATTAATTTAAAATTACCATCTGGAGGTATGAAAATATACACTGAACAAACAAATACAAAGAGTTAAAATACAACAGAGAGGCAAGAGAGAATCATTGGTGGGAGTGGTCAGGGATAAGGGTTCTTGGGAGGAAGTTCACCTGAACATACATAAAAGATATATAAAATTGTTCAAATGCTCATGGGGCATGGTCACAGTGGTTGGAGAACCACTCAATAAATGAAAGAATACTGAATTCTCATCCTGGAGAGCTCTGCCATATTCTCCAAGGGAGCAGGAACAGTCCCCAAAGTGCAGGGGCTATATTTGGCAAAGGAGGATGATCCTCTTGTTATTGATGACTAGTCTTAGGAGTTTTTGTTTTTGAAACTTACCCTATTGTTATGGGGTGCCTAAGGGTTGCCTCCTGAGAGACTCCTTGTTGCTCAAATCTGGCCTCTTTCTAAGCCAAACTCAGCATATGAATGCATTACCTTCCTCTCATTAGGGACATGACTTCTGGGGATAAGCCTCCCTGGTTATGAGGGATTACTAAAAAGTGCCAGCGGGCAATACAACTGGAAAAAGACCTTGAATAAAAGGGGGAAAAGGTAAAGACAAGTGAGTTTATATGGCTAAGAGACTTCAAAGTCAGTCGGGAGGTCATCCCAGAGGTAACACTTATGCACATCTCAATACAGCCTCATAGGCTTCCAATGTGGATACACCCCAAACAGAGGGGCTCCTGAGGGCTCTGGAGATACCCAGGTCCTATATCAGGGTGGATAGCTCCAGAGTTTTATGCCTTATCACTGGGCCCTACTTTGGAATCCTTGCTCCTGAGAGTGACAGAGTTGGACCCAAATATGTCTTCCTGCACATGGTCCATCTGTCCCTTCTATTCAAACCTATATGTGGTGCTCAAGTTTCTAGTTGTACTTCCAGAGACCATAGTCATTGGGCTGTCCATGTGCCAGCTTGGCCCAGAATCTCTGTGGAGCTGCAACTCCTACTCTACAGCTCAATGTACTCACCCTGGTCACCTGGTGGGGAGATGATGATGGACAACAGCCATGCCAAGGAATGGAGAAAATCTGCAGCTGCAGGCAGGATAATCCCATCCATCTTATACATGAGATATAAGGCCCCTCTCACTTGGACGTGGAGTGGACATCACCATCTCAGACTCCTCAGGATTGGGGGAAGATCTATGGACTAGAGTTGACTTACTGGTATTCTGTTTTAGACATATTTTGATTCATGCAATGGAAGTAAATACAACATTAATGTGGAGCCAGTGGCCACTGGATGCTTTAGGGGCAGGGAGAGGGAAAAGCAGTTGTAATACAGGGCCTTTTTCAGGACTTGGGAATTATCCTGAGTGACATTGCAATGACAAATACAGGCCATTTTGTAACATTATATAACATGCAGAACTGTGTGTGAGAGAGTGTGGTATACAATGTGAACTATTGTCCAAGCTTAGTGGCAAAACCCCAATACGTGTATATCTATTGCAGGTGATGTGCCACACTAATGAAGGATGTTTATGTGGGAGGTTGTGGGAGGAGTTGGAGGTGGGGAATATGAGAATCCCTACAATTTTTGTGTAACATTTATGTAATCTAAGTATCTTTTAAAAAATTTAAAAAAATTATTAAAAAAAAATACAACAGAAACATTAAGTTTACTAATTTGACTTGTCATTCTTACTCCTTTGTTAAGGTTGTTTCCAAGCTTTCTAATATTTCACATTTTTAAATTTTTACTGCCTTTAAGATCTTTGACTGGGGCTGAAGGAGACTCACACAGCATTAATTTACAACTTTTAATTTTTTTAATTTTTTCACAATTCAAAGAAGATTTGAACATATGGGACTTTGCCCATTTATTGTTGTTTACAAAACAAGTTAAATTGCAATATTGTGTTAAAATTCATAGACCCATATTCTGGTTAAATTTTCTGTTTTTAATTTATACCTAGGTTAAACTTCATTACCAAAAATTAATTAATTTATGATTTTGTAACCCAGATGCCCCAAATTTCAACCAAGTTATCAGGATACAAGCTAGTGGTTAGCATGCATTTCCCATGGTGGCAGAAAGAAAGAGAGAGAGAGAACAGCTAAAATAAAGTCTCAAAATGCAGTAGGCTTCCTTTTAAAGGAGCAAGTCTTCATTATCTTAGAGAAGGTAAATAAAAAGCTAACTCACATTTAGCCAAAGCCAAACAATGGGTTTCCCCTTTAAGGGAGTGAGGGAGTGGGTCTCCAACCCATTAAAACTTTTCCCACTGTAACCAAACTTCCATGACCTTAGTGATGTTAAACTAAATGCTAGCTCGTAGTTAGGCCAAAGTTGAAGAGAATCAGAAAAACTGAAACTACATGTTAATTCATGGTCAGGTAGAAGAAAAAAGATGTAACGAATAAAGGAATGAACTCACCCACCAAGGGAAGGAGATGAACTGGTTCTCTGTTCTAACCTTGTAAGTTGATTCCATCAGTGGCTGGAAAGGATCTCTGTCCCAGGTCACCCCTGAGTCCTTGGGAAAATCCCAAGTGGCTGCTGGAATCAGGGATGCCCTGGTACAGAAATCCCCTTCCACAGTCCACCTTGGAAGCATTTTTTGGTTACTATTTTTATGTATTTATTTTAGTCCCAGTGGAGTTGTCAATTTGTTAGGCCCCAAAGCTGGGCCTTTGGGGATAACTAGAGAAAAAAACTTGTAACATGAGAGTTAGGCAGACTTTACATTTATTATGTCTGCAAACAGGAGCCAAGGCCAGTCTAAACTGACTCAAACCTGACTCCACTGTGCTACAATTTTATTCTCGCTTAAATACCTAAGTTACTACTTAGCATTTACTTTGATTATGCATTAACTTTTATGCATATGGATGAACAAACATATCTAGTTATATAATTGTATGATTAGCAAGTTCAGGAAATCATGCTGGCACATATTGTATGATAAAAAATGGGGCAGATAACTCCACCCCTGGGTGTGAATTTTACTATTTGTTAAGCAAGTTGAAGTCTTTCCTTTGTATCCTAGCAAAAAGAAAAAAACAATTTACATTCAGGTATTCTGTCATACTACATCTATCACATGGATTACCTGGTAGCCCAGATCATGGACTGGAAGGAGGTCAGCTTGCAGGACTAGTATGACTTTGTGTGGAACCAGATGTGGGCCATCCAGAAGGACATCACACAGCAGTGCCTCTGCAACCCCCTCATGGTATCCCTGATCAAGAAGTGCACCTGGTTCCACATCCACTGTGCCCAATTCATGTGTGAGGAGCCCACATCCTCCTTTGATGTCAGGCTAAACCATGAGTTCATTACTATACTAAGAAAATGGAAGACATGGCTCAAAAAAAGGAATATATCAATTCCCAAGAAAAGACACAAGATTTGAGACATCTAATTAACAAGATGCACACAACTTTCCAAAATCAAATTTATGAATTGAAAGACAATGTGG
>JAQZBX010101610.1:0-11257 GCA_029593785.1 Cabassous unicinctus
CCTTCAGTGTTTTAACCATCAACAGTCAATTGTCTGAGTCAGATGCAGTATAACTTCCTAAAGCTTCCTAAAGCAACTATAATTATTTTTATACTGAGGGCAGAGCAAACACAGCTAATGGTTTCCAAAAACAAAAGGTTCTTATATTTATAGGAAACACCAGCACTGCGTCTTTCTATTCTTCCTGAGCACACAGCTAAAGGCAGCTTCTCCCTTAACCACAGCGGCTCCGAGCCCTGGGTGGCCGGCAGCATTCCGTGCATTTCAGTGGACTGAAGATCAACTTCTCTGCTTCACCAACAATTAGCTTTGTGAGCTCAGCCCATTAAAAATTCTGGCCAGTTTCCCCACCCGTAATATAAAGGGAATAATACACACTCTAAGGGCCCCCCTACCCTCAACATTATATTACCCTTTGAGTCCACACAAAAAACCAGACCCTCTATTCCTGCACTGCACAGTGGGAGGGGCAGAACCTTGGGGTGGTGGGTGGAGTGGGGAGGTGGCTCCATCATCTACGATGCCAAGTTTAAATGCTTCAGCCCAAGGGTCATAAACTCACAGGCCTGGTGGAGTAAATGAAAGCAGAGAGATGGGTGAGTTCAAGGCAAACTGGAGAACACAAACCACATGTGAAGTTACAGCTGCTGGGGGCCATGCAGGAACGTGGACCCTGCTTGCCTGATCTTCCAGTGTCTCAGGAAAAGCAGCACATTCACAGTTTCTCTGCTGTACCTTCCGATTTTGTTCGGGCTGGTTGTTACAGACACGATCGTGGCGCTGCCGGCTGAAGCACCCTCAGCAGGCAGCAGGAAGTCCCTGCTGGGGCTCTCCAGCTTGCCACCTGTGAGGAAGCCTTGCAGATCCCCAAAGAGCTCAATCCTTCAGACGGTGTAAACCTGAAGAAGCACAAATAACTACCACTTTATACCTGTAAAGAGGTGGAAGTTCATTTAACGTACACAATTCTGAACACAGCAAGAGGTTGTTGTATTGTTGTTGTTTTTAAGTCAAAAAATGATCCAAGTTTATAAACATGATCATTTATGAGCAACTTCAAGGCTTTTAGATTTTCTTTCTGCCCCATCCTACACAGTTGCCAGAATAGAATTCTTCCGGCCCTGCTGGTAAACGCTCTTTCTCAAGAATGAAAAGTGGTTTCCCTATTGTGGGAGACAAAAATATTCCAGCCGCCCCCACCCCCAGCCACTCCATCCACACCCTGCAGCTTCATCTACTAACCCAATGGGCGCAGCCCTGCCAGGCAGGTGACAACATCTGAAAAGCTAAAAAACGTCAACCCGGACACAACCAGACCCTTGAAATGCATTCTGACGTCAGGATTGAGGAGTAACATTTAGGAGGAACAAAGCCCTTCATTCTCCACAAACTAAATATCCATTTTCCTGAGTCTAGTTAAGAATTTATCATAATGAATGAAAATGGTTTTTAGAAAAGACTCTCAATTTTAGGCCTCTCGAATACTTTACTAAATTATTTCATGAGTCAAATATACACAAATGCCCTTCAGGAAACCTGTGCACCAAAACATAGCAAATAATCTGTCTAGAAGATTCTGATTATTTGGTGTTATTTCTGAACATCTGCATATATTAGGAAAAAACAAATTAAGCAGCTAGCTAGTCCCACATCCTGAATACTTCCACAGACTGCAATTGCATAGGGGCATTTCTGGAAAAGAAAAAAAAAAAAATTTTAAGTGACAAACTTCTCTTCAGTCCTTAATTGTATCCTAACAGAGGAGTAATAAAAGTATGAAAAATAAGCACCTTACGAGGCATCTGCATGTTAAAATGATGTGCTTCCACTGGTCCTAATGCTACTAATCAATTTTAGGTAAATACATTGTACTCTTTCCTATTTTTCATTGCAAGACACAGTAAAAGGTTTTTACTGTTTTATGACAACTCCAGCAGAATACAACCATTTCTACACTTCTTTCACTTTTCTTTCTCATTACCTAGAAGCAACAAACAAAAATTCAAAATTTTAGGGAGGCACATCAGTGTTTAAAATAGTTTCGATCACATTTAATGTAATTTTCTGGGTTTTCACATCATGCTAAACTTTCACATTATCCTCATGCATAAATTTTTACAATGCTGAAGGCAGTTTAGTTTTTTAAAGATATAATGCTATGAAAAGAACCGATGTGAGAATCTGAAGTATTGTGCATGAAAAATGGAAGCTAAATACCTTTAAATAACACAAACTTGATTTAAAATAGAAGGGTCTGCTACTTAAATAAACCAAGCTGGCAAGTAAGTGATATCTCACACACACACACACACAAAATCCACTTAATTAAAAATTGATGAAGGAAGTTATATGCAACAAATTAACTTTATTATGCAATGAACAATCTCCTAGAGGAGCCGGAAAGTAATCTGACAGCAGCTCAAGTAGCTCGCTGTGCTTCACTTGCTGGCTTTTGTGTACTTGTCTGTGATCCATCCCCAGAGAGAGATTAAATTTAAAAGGATGGAGAAAAGAAGTAAAGATCCTTCTGATTTAAACCGTATGCAACATCCCCCTCATCCTCTCCCATCAAAATCAAGAGATTTTCAAAATGTGTTTTGCAGAATCTTACTAGGTTTTATAGCCTAAATCAGAACTAAAGGACAATTAATAAAGAACTTTAGTGTGTTTCATAAAATTCTAAATAGCATCATTTCTCAGAGCTCTATCCTGACCTAAGATAAGTGTTATTATGCATGGAACTTCTTATAATATAAACTAGAGATACACCATGAGCAGTGAGATATTTCTGACACCTGTAAAAGCCCTAATCTCTTAGCTCATCCCTTAGAAAGTATGCCCTTCTAGACAAATAAATGTCTTGATGGATGGAATGCCTGTCTGCTGGAAGTGAAAACTTCTGAGCTTGAAAAATACATTAAACGACATCAGAAGACAATGAAAATTTAAGGTTACCAAGGTCCCCAAGAAAACATTGTAAATATTTTTCAAATCTTTTGACTAATTAATTCAATAATTGATTGAAATCAACTTTCATAAAACTGCTTCTTTAATCTTTGTTCACCCTAAGGTGTGTTAAATAATATATTAGTATTTTAGTATTGAGCTCATTGTTAATTTTTGGCTGTTATAATTTGTCATGATTTTAAACCTATCATAATCTGGTACAGGGAAAGTGCTTTTTGTAATCCAACATCTAGGGAATAATGAAATTCAACTGATCTATTCCTATAAAGCAAAACTTAATTTATGTTGCCAAGTAGTTGTATTTATTTGATAGAGTCCCTTGTGGGTCAAAGTTCTATCAGAGAATAGAATGGTACATTTGGTCACCCCCAGGTGTTTTCTTCTACCTGCTTCACTCTAGGTATAAAATTTTCAGTTAAGACAAAAAGGGTTCAAGGCATCAAATTTTAGAATTTAATGGGAAAATGCACAAAGGAATGATCATCATTTCACAACAAAACAGTCTGAGTTCATCCACGCCTATGAAATTATCATCCCCGAGTATGTATTCAAATTAAAGTTCTGCTGCTGAAAAAAAATGGAATTTCTGTAAAACAAATCATATTTTCATCATTTTTAATTGTGCTGTATATTCTGCTTCCTTGTCCAAAAAAATGAGAGTGAATTTGCAATTTGAGGAAGGAAGCAAGTTAGTAATTCTTTTCATCGACTACAAGTGCCTCCCTGTCTCATTATTAAACTCTGCAGCCACCCACATATGGGAGGAGACTCACAAGTGCCTTCCTTTATAAAATATACACGCAAAGCCACTGGGAACACAGCAAACCATGTCGCCTCTGCATCTCGGCCTGGCTGAAGATGCCATTATGTTCTCAACCTCAACTTCTCTCCCCTCAGCTGGCTAGAAACAGAAGCAAAAAGTGCACATGAACATTCACCAACATAAACTGTGTGCTCAACCACAAAACAAAACCCAATAAATTTTGAAGGATTGAAACCACACAGCATGTTCGTTCTCTGACTGCAGGCTTAAATTATAAAACAATAATAAACTTGGAAAATCTCCAACTATTTGGATATTTGAAAATTAAGGAACCTACTTTAAAAAAACCCATGGGTAAAAAAGAACTCCAAGGGAAATTAGAAAGATTTTGAGCTGAAAGATAAGGAAAACTCAACATTCCATAATCTGTGGAATGCAATTAAAGCTTGATGGGAAATTTACACCTCTAAATGTTTATATTAGAAAAGAAAAAAGTCTAAGTTGGAAGAGCACATTAAACTAAAGTAAGTAGAAATAGGAAATAATAAAGGTAAGTAGAAAACAAATAAAATAAAAAGTAAACAAATATAAAATAGTAACCAAACCAAAAGTTGGCTCTTTAAAAGTTAATAAAGTTGATATACCCCTAGCTAAACTAAATCAAGAAAAAAAGAAAAATCACAAATTACAATATCAGGAATGCAAGGGCAACATCATTGCAAACCACACATATTGAAAGGGCAATAATAGAATAGTAAGCAACTTTATGCTGATAAATTAACACTTTGATGAAATAAAACCAATTCCTTGAAAGAGCATATCAAAATGGATACCAGAAGAAATAGAAAATCTGAATAACACTGTATCTACTTTTAGAAATGGATTCATAATTTAAAACTTTCCCACAAAGAAAACTCCATGTTCACATGACTTCACTGTTGAATTTTAGTAATCATTTAAGGAAGAATTAGTGCCAGTTTTACATAGAACTAGGAGGAGTGCACACACACGTGCTTGCAAGCACACACACGCCACCACCACCCCCATAAACACAGGCACAAAAATCCTTAACAAAAATTTGAGCAAAATAAATCCAGCAATACCAAAAAAGAAGCAATTGGGGACACCTGGCATTTTGTCTACAACCACAACTCTCAAGAGTTCCTCTCCCTCCCCAAATCCAAATTTATTTTCTAAAGGTAACAAATTAACGAGGTCCAGAAGTTAAATGAATTAATGAATTTGCAGATTGAAAAGCATTTTATTAACTTTAAATTTTACTATACAGCTATGAATCTGTGTAATGAAGCAGGATTATTTTTTAATAATAATCAGGGAATCAGGAGTAGAGAAACTAAATTTAGAAAAGTAGATTATGTCAACACACAAAATGCACAGAAAATGCAAGCCGTGAGGCCTTTCACTGCAACTAGATATGAATCAGATTTGCCTGTGAGGTTCCTAGCAGCCAAGGCAAGGAGAGAATCTCATTCAGTGAGGCACCTACACATAAGGTAAAATAAGCCAGTTGCCCTAAAAGAACTATGACTATTTTTATTACCAGAAGGAAATTTCTCTTGTGGATTCTCAAAGAGAACACTGTTTGAGAAGTATACCATGTCCTCAGAGTCATTCTTTAATAAATCCGGCAGTGAGTTTAATAATGGCCTAATGCCAAAGCCACAGGGCAGGAGGAAGCAGCCCAAAATTTGGTCTGGTTGCACAGCTTGATGATTCTAAGTTACACAATTTTGTTCCCCAATTTAAGAATTGTACAGCTACAGGTTTCCATGGACAGTGTCTCCACATTATAAAGATATTTCTATCTATGAATGAATACATGAGTAAGTTATCATTACAGCATCTACAGAATATATTTTCAACAATTTCTTTATACTGTTTTCTTTCTCTGCTTTATCATGGCCTTCTAATTCAGAAAAAAATGTCAAAACACAAAGTAATGACTGATCATCATCTTGTAGGAGCTCTTCTGTAGAGCAGGGCTGAGGTTTTTAAGTTGTATGCAAAGAAAATATATTCTGGTATTAGACCTCAGTTGTCCTCTAACTTTCACTCGGCTCTCATGGGGAGAACTGTTCCTTTACACTAGTCCTTTACATTAGGCCTTGCACTCATCACCAACACTGGCAGCTGTAAAAATTACACTTACTGCTCTCCTGGTGGCCAGAGTGGTGACAAAGCCTTCCACAGCAGATAGCTCGTTACCTGAACCACTGTTCCAAGCTTGTTTGAAAGCAACACAAAAACCTATACCTAATGTTTTATAAAATCAAGATTCTTCATAAAATAACACTTTCGTCGGCCATAAAAGAAGATGAAAATTATTATTTGCCACTGAAACCACTGAACTTTAAGTGACTGCAAAGACCTTGGAGGTCATTGTCAACAATAGAAAAGTTAAGGCTCAGAAAGGTTAATACATTTCTCAAAATCAAATAGCAATTTAAGAGCCAGGTGTAAAACTTCCAAATCCTAGCTCCTAGGCCAATCTTTTTTTAACCCCAGCATGCCACACACGTTTTGCCAGAACTTTTATTTTCAAGTTAAGCCACAAGGAAAGTAAATATTGTAATGAATTTGCAAATATTTATAAGAAGGGAGCAAAGAAGTAAGCCTACGAAATTCAGACAAGTATAATTGGAAATAATCCCACGGTTTGGTTTTCTCAAGCTTCTTAGAATTGATGGGTTAAGAAGGAAAGGAAGAGAAAAAATTTTGCAAGACTGAATTTCAAAAAGAATAGCTATTTGTAAAATTCATCAAAGCCATTAATCTTTCCCCCTGACTAACTCTAAACGAACCTCAACTCCAACCCAGAACTATTAGAGGAAAGCAGCCTGACCTACCAGAATTAAGACAGGCAGTCTTATGAAAATGGTAAGCTACAGCATAGTTACCATTAACTAACAAAGTAGAGTCAAGTTTGCAATGCATTTCAAAATTTTCTTAAGAAAATAGAGGGCAATCTAGAGTGGAGAGGCTCAGGCAAACCGCACCAACCCCTTCTCCTCCCGGTACAAAATGTCTTTGAATTCTCTTTTGGAGGATTTTGATTTTATATTTAAAATGCCCATAAAATTTACATTTTACTCCATATCTGCACTTGTCTTAATAAAGCAAAAACTGAGGCTTTAGATAAATGGACAAACCACACAACCTCCCCAATTTAAGCCCCCCAGCCCCGTGGAGGCCACGACAGGCCTGCAGTAGACCCACCGGGGACCCTAGACCCACGTCCCGTCCACCCACACCATGGCTCTCCCTCTCCCCTGCCCTCTGGAGGGAAGGCCGTGACACTTCAACAAAGGAGGTTCTGGATCAGATCACACAAGGCAATATGGAATTTCTCAAGAAAAACACAGGTTCTAGACAATACACCTCTATCAATCACAAGCATAAAAGACTCATTTTTTTTTATTACAATGAAACATTTGCTTCCTTCTACTTAAGACGTAATATCAAAGTTCAAAGATAACACCATTAATCTCCATGTCCAAAAACATGACTAACAAGTCATGACTAACGAGGCATTTCCCAATTGCATATGGAAGCGGAACATTCCCAGTGTCACTGCTGATGATGATTAGTACTGAAAAATCCATTACAATCACACTTCAAAGGGTTTTTTTCTCTTTCAGACAAAATCAAAGAAAATACATTTTCTTTACTATTGGTTGTCTAAGCTTTTAATGCAAACGTATTTCAACTTTGTCATTAATAACAAGAGTTATCCAGTTATTTTTTAAAACCAGTGGCAAACATGTTCACCTCAGAGATTTTATCAAGTGTTCTGGTAAGCAGACTCAAATTTAATATAAGCCATCTTTCTCAAAATCCCTACTATCAAAATACAGCAATCCACAAAAAACAAAAGTAGATCACACTTCTGTGGAGGTAAAAATCAAAGCTGTTTTCCACTTATTTCCCACTGATAAAATGAATCCATAAATGACAAAACAATAACTTATTTAGAAAAAGAATTTTAAGTGTATAGAGGAGGAAAGCTCAAGCGATTGGGCTCCCATCTAACATATAGGAGGTCCAGGGTTCAATTCCCAGGGCCTCCTGGTGAAGGCAAGCTGGCCCAAGCAGAGAGCTGGCCCAAGCAGAGAGCTGGCCTGTTCAGGAGAGCTGGCGCAGCAAGATGATGTAACAAAAAGAGACACAGAGGAGAGACAACAAGAGACGAAGCAGATCAGGGAGCTGAGGTGGGAGCACCTCTTTCCCACTCTGGAAGGTCCCAGGATTGGTTCCCAGTGCTGACTAAAGAGAAGACAAGCAGACACAGAAGAACACACAGCAAATGAACACAGAGCGCGCAAAAACTACGGGGCAGGCGGGGGGAGGGGTAAATAAATAAATATTTAAAAAAAAAAAAAAAAAGAGTATAGGGGAGCAGATGTGGCTTACGTGGTTGAGTGTCTGCTTCCCACATGGGAGATACTGGGTTTGGTTCCCAGGGCCTCCTAAAAACATTTCAAAAAAAAAAAAAAAAGGGACCAACTCAGAGGAGCTGATATAGCTCAGTGGTTGCTTCCCACATATGAGGTCTCAGCCCATAGAAGACTATATAAGCAAATCGTATGCTTTTTAAAAGTTATGGCAAATGGAATGCAAAGTGTTTCTTCATCTCCTAACTTCTAGTTTAGGAAGTTACAATTTATTTCTCAGGCTTAAATAAAAATCCTCCAAAAAAAAAAAACAAACAACTTTATCATAATTCAATGCCTCAGGATTAACCAATACAAAAAAGTAAACACATGATACTAAATCAATACAGTACAGTTGATCATCATAATTCACATACACTCTTTCTGCAAATTGCCTAATCTTTAAAATTTATTTGTAACCCCAAAATCAATACTCACAATTCTCAGTCATTTGCAAACGTGTAGAGTGGCAAAAGAAATTGAGTCACACAAAGCACATGCTCTTAGCTGAGGTTGATCAAGATGACACCCTGCCTTCTTGTTTCAGCTCTCATGCTGTAAACCAGTGACCTTTTCCATGGTATAACTGGTGCCACATTTTCTGCATTTTTGTGCTTTTTGCTCATTATTCTGCTGTTTAAAAATGCCCCCCAAGCGTAGTGCTGAAGTGCTGTCTAGTGTTCCTAAGCACAAAAAAAAGGCTGTGATATGCCTTATGGAGGGAAAAAAACGCATGTTACATAAGCTCATTTTGACCTGAGTTATGGTGCTACTGGCCATGAGAGCAATGTTAACGAATCAACAATACATATTAAATTATTTCATCACCAATACCCACCTATCTTCACCAAACAGGCTTCAAATATTTTACTCTAAGAATATGACTCAGATATATGAATTATTTATTCAAAAAGATTCTCACCACATCCTTAAGGAAAAAAACTGAATAATCTATTAAAAAAAAAAAAAAGTCATTTCAAAGTTAATAACAGACATTAGTATATTGCCCATAATCACTTAGGCAATTTTTTAAAGAAATATTTATTTTATACACTCTCAAATGTGTAACAGACACTTTTCCTGGAGTGGTAAAATCATAGATGATTGTTTTTCTTCATGTGCTGTTTTCCCCAAATATTAAGCACAAGCAATTAATATTTTTAAAGTCTTACCCAAAATTGAATCACAATAATCTAAGAACTGCTTTTAACTTCTTTTCCTTTTTTCCCTAAAAAAAAATGTACATTTTTCAAAGGAAACACAAATTTGGCAAGTGATTAAGCACTTTCATTTTTGTGCCCCACCAATGAAAGGTTTCCCTTTCTTCTGCCTAAAATGAAAAAAAATTAACAAAAAATAGCCCCCAGTCAATGGTGTGATCTAATTCTTATGCTAAATTCTTGAACAAAAGCCCATTGTTAAGGAAGACACTTGGAATCTCATACTTATCCTAGCTTTCCCTTGACTACCTGTAGGCTGAGAGCTGCAGAATGTGCTTCCTCTCTCCAGGGCCTCATACCACCACCACTGCAGTCTTCACTGCAAAGAAACCACCTGAGGCCAGTGTTTCCAAACTGTAAAAATATAGATATTGACATCAAGCCCCTGCATTACACACAAACACCAATGGAAAAAAAAAAATGTTTTCAAATAGCCTTACTCATTCTCACTCAAATATTTTCAATTCTGCTTTAAATGCCAGCTTTATCCACTAATGAAGTACAACCCATTTATTACTTTGAAACACTTTTCTCCCAATCTTTTATTATAAAACTACTCAAACATACAGAAAGTTGGAAGGACTGTACCATGAACACTGGTGTATCCATATTTAGATTCTACAATTAAGTTTGTCAGGTTTGCTTTATCATAAATCTATCCACCTATCCATCCCTCTGCTGACCCACTATTCCATCTTAATTTTTCATACAAGTCAAAGTAAGTTGCAGACACTGGTATGCTTTGCCCCTAATCACTTCAGCATGCATATCATTAACTAGAGATCAATATTTGAAACACTCGGTGTTAATTCAGGCATGTTTTCTTCCTTTTTGCAACAGCCGTAACAGCAGTTAAAATTTTATGGAGAAAAGTCAGGCCCACGGCACTCTACTCTCCTGGGAGGCTGCACTCTGCAGGGGGTGTCTGTGCAGCCAAATTGAGCTGCTGACAATCAATCAATCAGTCCTCTGACAAGCACCAAGGCATGCGGCATCAAGGAGACAGAGGGACCACAAGTCACTCATCACTACCTTATACCATCACCACTGCACTTCCATAATTTCTGAGACTGTAATTATCTGTGCATAGCTTCTCAAAGAGTCTACTTCCTTCTTAAACACAGAGACCATTCTCTACAGGGTTTAAAAAGCAGAAAGCATTGTTTTAATTCAAATATTCACCTATAACACACAGGCAGTGATTGAAGAAAGAAAAACAGCTGATCATTATAATTACAACAAAATAAAATAATATTTTAAGACTTACAAAAGAGAAGATAGGAGGGTCTAAAGATTTTTCCTTGGCCATGAGAAAATGAGTATTGATTTCAGGCCTTTATAAAAAACAAATAATCTACTGCTGGTATCTCAAACTTAACAGGGCCAAACACAACTCTCTGAAGTTCCTCCAAACCTGCTCCGCCCTGGACTTCCCTGTGCCCGCAGCAGACACCAGCACCTCCGTGACTGGACTGCCAGCCAGGGCAGGAGAGGAGAGCCCTGTGCTCTTCTTTGCCACTGTGGTTCCCAGCGGCTAGAATGGGGTCTAGCAGGGAGGGTGCGCTTTATAAATGTTTGCAGAGGGTGTGAGTGAATAGATAAATGGTTTCCTTTGAAAATTAAGTTACCGCCATGCATTTATAATATTTATTTGGTTAAATTCCATTTACGGGTGATTTTTTTTCTTGACCATGCAGAACTACAAAAAGAAAGGAGATAGAAACAGATTTTTTAAATCAGTACTTCTGTGCTATTGCCCACATTCAATGTAATTATTAAAAGTGACAACTACACAGAAGGGTTGAGAGCTATTTCAAAATTTTGGAAATAGGTTCCTTTAGACATTCCAGAAGAAC
>JAQZBX010101611.1:0-11245 GCA_029593785.1 Cabassous unicinctus
AGAATAATGTAAGGACTATAATATAGTGATCTCAGTGGTGGATGAAGACTGTCGTTAATAGTAAAAATATAAGCATGTTCTATTACAAAGCTTTAGGGACATGATGATACATGGGAAATTACAATTAAAGTAATTATGGACAATAGTTAACAGGAATATTGTAATATTTTTGCAGCAATGGTAAAAAAGAAACTATATCAATTCTGAGTCAACAATGGGGGTATAAGAGAGGATGGGATTTCTACATTTGGAGTAATAAAAGCATTCTAAAATTGACTGAGGTGGCAGGACAACTTTGCAGTGAAAATGACATCCATTAAGGATTTACACTAAAAGGCTTGTACATGGCATGGGAGTTATAACACAGTGAATCCTGTGGGGGACAATGGACTGTGGTTAACAGAAGAAATATGAGAACATTCTCACATGAAGTATAACAAATATATAATACTAATACAGGGTGTTAATAATAAGGCTGGTTTAAGGAAAAGTATGCCAAAAGATATGGATTATGGTTAGTCGTAATATTTTGACTGTGATCTTTCATCATGTAAAACAAATGTTCCACAAAAATGCAAGTTATTGGTGGTGCGGTAATGGGATTCATGAATGCTATGCATGTTTCTTTTGTAAGTTCACAACTTTTACTATAAACTTGTTTCTGTATGTTCATGTATGCATGATATATTTCAATAAAATTTTTAAATAAAAAAAAAAAGACGCCCTATGTTTATAAAAAAAGAATGGGTTGGTGGGGTTATTGAAAGTGTTTACTTTAACCCAAACCAAAATAGGCACAGATGTTTCCCTAATTCTCCAGGAGAATAAAGGGTGGGTAGGAATAAATTGTCAGATAAGATTATAATTTATACCTGTTTAAGAAAGGAGCTCTAGTCTATGCATTCCACAGAAACTTCCTTTATGTACAGAATAGGTAGATAATCATTTAATAGAATCTTTCACTGATGCTCATCAACCATTCTTACTCTGAGTCCTCCCTGTAGAACACAGAGATACTAGTAGTCTTTAAATAAAAGTATTTCCCTATGCATAAAGGGGAAAATGTGATTAACAGAATAAATTGATTCAAGAATTTTGGAACAGAGGGTGCTAAGACAGAGAAAGTTCCAGGCAAGAAACTGGGTGTGGCTAAAGATTTTTTGCAGCATGTCCATCCCCAACATACAAATTATTTCTGTTACAATTATGTTACTTTCTCAACTTTAGAGGACATTCCCAGTGTCCTTGGAATCTATGGGAATACCATACAATATCAAAAAATGTTTCATTCTGGAAATCTCACAGAATATTTAGGTACAGAGAAATCTCTTTGTGGCCTTTTGGTCATTTATATGCTCACTTTTTGTGGCAACATTCTCACTGTTGTCACCATCACTTCCAGCCACATCACCCTTGATGGCTCCCATGTATATCTTGGCCAACCTGTGCTTTATTGGCACATGCTACTTTTCCTCTATTGCTCCTAAACTTATTGCTAACTCCTTGTATGAGGGGGAAGCCAACTCTTATGAAGGTTACATGACTTGGCTTTTGGGATACCCTTTTTTCAGAGATGTTGAAATCATCCTGCTCACAGAGATGGCCTATGACTGCTACATGGCCATCTGTAGACCCCTGCACTACATGACCAACATGAACAGAAATCTCTGTGCCCTGCAGGTGGAGGTGGTGTGCCTTGGGAGCTTCCTGCAATCAATGGTTCAGCTTCTTTTCATTCTTCAGTTGCCCTTTGCTGGAGGTTGCCTGCACCAAAACATAAGCCATTGATCTGCTGGTGGTCACCAGTAGTGATGTGATCTGCCTGTTGAACTGGCTCATGCTACCTGTTTCTTATGTTATCATCCTGTGCTCCTTAAGGCACCACAGTTCAGAGAGGAAATGCAAAGCTTTCTACACATGTGGAGCCCACTTCACTGTCATTATCATGTGTTTTGTGCCCTGTATATTTAGTATATGCATCCATTATGTAACTATGTATAGATAAAAACAAGCCAATCTTGACTTAGGGTATTCTGACATCCATGTTGAATCCATTCATTTATGCCCTGAGAAATGAAGAGGTTAATGATTTCACTTGAAATCTCTTCACACTATAAGAAACTTAGGTGGATAGTGAATGATAAATCATATAATAAATGACTGTATTTTTAAAAATAGAACAATCCCAGGCTTGTTCTGTTATCCTAAATAAACTATTTTCAATTTTTCCATCCTTTCATTTCCATAGTTTTTACTTAGACTTTTCACATTATTTGCGTAACTTGATTGTCAAACAACTCTATGAAATTGCTATGGCATGAATGATTACTATCCTTATAGTACAGGTGAGTAAAGTGAGTCTCCTGATGTGGTTACTTGATTAGTCAAGATTACATAGCTTTGAATTTCCTAAACCAAAACTCAGAATTATTTTTGATCCCTTGTACTGATCTTTAAATAAAAATTCATATAGATATCCTTTGGATCTGTGTGATAATTAACTTGGTAGTAGAAATGTCAGATAAATAATATAAGGCAAATAACCTCATTCTTACTCATTTATGGCATCACCAAGTGCATCCAGGCCTGGCCTTTAGTCTTTCTCAGACATTGTATGGCTTCAGTGTAGGGGCTATATTGTAGCAGACTAGATAAGTGGTCTGCCCCTGAAAAAGCAACCTGAGTTTGAATTTGAATTCCCACATGTACTAGTGACATAGAATTGAATACATGATCAAACATCTAGAAGCCTCCTGTGATGGTTATGGTAATGTGTTAACTTGGCCAGATAATTGTGTCCAGTTTTTAGTCAAGCAAGCACTGAGCTAATATAAGGACATTTATGGGCTTATTAAACAGTGAGTTTACTGCATAGATGGCTGATAACATCTACAATCAAACTAACAGATTACCATCAGCAATGAGTGATATTTTATATCATCAGTTGAATACTTTAAAAGGGAAAGTGTTTTCAGCATTCAGAGAGAATTTCCCAGCCCATATTTGGACAGCCAATGTCTCCTGGAAACTCATCAAGGACCTTCACTGAACTTTCATCAGTGCCCTTGTTCTGCAGCCTACCTGTGGAAGCTGGACTTGTGCATCCCCATGGTCATGTGAGAGAATCTTATAAATCTCATACTATTTACACATATTTCCTGTTGATTCTGTTTCCCAAAGAACCCTGACTAATACACCTCCAATGCCCCCTCTTTAAAGAGAGAATAATGGTAATGCATAGCACAATGTGTTGTGAGAATTAAATTAGATAATCTATGTAAAGTTCTTAGTCCCGTTTCTGATACATAGTAAACAAACAACGTATTTTAGTTGGTATTCTTATGTTAATCTCATAAAGATAATCTTTTGCTTTTCTATCTTTATTAGTTTTGAAATTTATGCTGCCCTCAGAGTAGAATAATTTACTTTTGTTGCCACTGTGACTGAAGTTCTTTTATGAATACCAAAATGAAATAGATTATGTCTTTGAACTAATCCTTTCCTGTGGGTGTGGGACCCTTTTGATTGGACATCATTAGTGATGAAAAACTCAGGTTGAGTCTCTGCTCACTAACTGGATCTATATATAAACAGAGACACATAGATAGAGACCTAGAGAGGGAAGCCACCATTTTGATCATGCAGTGGGAGACAGAGGACTGCAGGGAAACAAAGCAGTGCAGGAGAGGCTGAGAGAGTTACCAGATTCTGGAATTAGCTGAGCAATTGGGCCCATGGAGCAGCTCAAGACTGAGGGGATGAGCCCTACTATCTGCTTGATCTTCCACAGCTGAACTCGGGAAGAAAGCAAAGCAGCCAAGACTGAGAGAGGAGGCCCAGAAAGAGACAATGCCTGGTCACCCACAGCTGAGCTGTAGAAGACAGTAGATTCTGGAGGGGAAGACAGGGACTTCAGCAAAGATTGATAACCATCTTGTCTCACAATGTGGCAGGACAACAGGAACTCCAGTACCTGGATTTGGTTAGAAAGCTCCTTTGATGGTTCTTTGATTTAGACATTTCACAAACTTGGGTCTATAAGATTTTCCCCTAATGAAATTCCCATTATAAAAGCCAACACATTGCTGATACTTTGCATTGGCAACCCTGTGTCAAACTAACACAGCTGCTAATGCAAAGTGGCATTTCTATTACTTTTCCTAACTCTTTCTGTTTCAAACTTCAAGGGTTTCTTTTACTCTGGATTCTAAATATATGCCCATATTCATTCTAACTTTCCATTTTTTATAAAATCTGACCATATACCTTTTGTGGTTTCACCCTTCAACAGTATAGACTCCCATGATTAAAAATAATCTAATCCTCTATGCAAAAAGGATGAGAGATATACACAGTTGTCGTATCAAGGAAAACCATGTATGACTGATGGGACTTTGGGCTCAGTCCTATAAGAAAATGTGAACTCATTTCACAGTTTTAAAACAAAATTAGATTCTTAAAATACTAAATACTAAAATTTCTTTTAAAAATATTAGAAAATAATATTTAAGAATATATTCATGTACTAAATTTTCTGAAATGAGACAGAAAGAACCAAATGAATAGACAAATATTGCCATTTACTAAACAAAGTGTTTATAAATGACAAAAACACACCATGAATGAAGCTAAAGTAGCAGACATTTCAAAACAGAAGATATTTTCTAATATATATCAGTCTAATAAGCAGAATATATTAAGCACTTTTACAAATAAGAAGTTAATCAACTAATAGATGTATAGGTAAATATATGAACAAGAAACTTATATTTTATGTGAATATTTTAAAAGATGCCCAACCTCAGAATCAACCAGGAAAATGCCAATTACATTAACAATGTGATGCTATTTTTACATAATAGTTTGGCAATGTCTAAAACAGCTCACAAAATCAAGAGTTGTCAATGATGAGAAGTGGCAAGTACTCTCACACATTGCTGGAAGTAGTATAATCACCATGGAAAGGTAGTTGCTGATATCTCAAAAATAAAATAATACAAAAACATAAATTTTGACTTGCTTTTAGGTATCTCCTTATAGAAACCCTCATGTCTGTGTACCTGGAGATACATATAAGGATATTCACCATATAATTGCTAGTATTAAAAAATGGAAGCAATCAGATATTTATCAATAAGCAAGTTTGAAATAAAAACTGGCATATATGATGGATTACTGCATAGTATTTAAATCAACTTGAAAGCTATATATTAATAGACATGAATCTTGAAAACAAACATTGAGTGTACAAGTTGCTGAATTATATCTCTAACACAATAACATTAATAGAAAAATAAAACACAAGAAACAAGATTAATCTTTGCATGTGTGTGCATGTGTGAGTGAGTGTGTGTAAGTGAAGTCAGGTTATTTTTTAAAGGATTGGAAAATACTACTTAATTCACACTGTTTTTTCCTGACATTGGTGAGTAAAAGAGAAGAGCAGACTTTTATTTTTATTTTTACCTTCTAATTTTTAAAGGACAATATATTCATATATTATGTTGCTTAATTATAAAATTTAAAATGAACTGAATACATTCAAGAAGCTATATGCTAAACTTAAGAATAGTTGTTTATTGGTGGTAAGACTATGGTGCTTATTTTTCTCTTCATTGTATTATCATATTTGTTTATTTATTTATTTATTTATTTTGAGGTACTGGAGCCAGAGATTGAACCCCAGACCTCATATGTAGTATGCCAGAGCTCAACCACTGAGCCACTTTATTTCCCCTAAGTTGCTTTTTGTTTCTTTGTTCACTTGTTTGTTATTTGTTTTCTTTGTTTGTTTGTTTTTAGTAAGCACCAGGAACTGAACTTTTGAACTCTGATGTGGGAAGAAGGGGGTTAGCAGCTAAAGCCACATCTGCTCCCTTATGTATTTTTAAACTTAAAAGTGACACAATTGTGGATTCTTCTATAGATATACTCTATATGAAGGTATTCTGATAATGTTCCTTCCTGTCCCCCTAAATTCACCATGCCCTACACACGGATCTAATTTGCACTTATTTTGATGAGGGAGAAATGGAAATTATAGGAAAAACATAATAACTGATGGAGTAAAGAGTTCCTGGAGACAATGCCATGGGAGGATTCTAGAGGGAACATTGGAAAATTGACCTTGAAAAGGATAAGAAGTCAAATTAAGTGCTCTGCTGACATGTATGAAGGGTGTACAATGTTCAGCAATTTTCCCATTTTCCAAAAATGTTCATTTACTTCTTACTGTTTAAGGAAGTAAGGAATCATTTTTCCTTTTTACAGATGAAAGGGTGGAAAAAGATGGCACAACTTCCTTACAAGACTGATTAATGCCAGAGACAAGATGGGAAATCAACCCAATTTGATCTAAATCTCTTAATCTATGACACAAAGAATCTGACTATTTCTGAGTCTCTTAGTATTTCATTATGTTCCTAGTATGGATTCTTTTCTATAATCCAGAATTGTGATCATTGCTGTCCAGTTCCATCACTCAAATTTGTTCTTACCTCACTTTTAAGATCCTATAACAACTATATTATTTTCAGAATCTACTTTTCCTTAATGTCAAAAATCAGACTTTAATGTACAGATATTTTCTGCCTTAAATATAGAAGAGCTATCAGTTGTATTTCTTCTGCACCAGCCAAATATTTTCTCAATATTTTTTAGACAACAGTATACTACAAGGAATGGTGGTGATATAATTTTTAGAAAGTACATTTGCATGCAAATGCTCACTTCTTTGGATTATAAATTGCAAAAATATTTTTCTGTGAGGGAGAAAGAACATGTAATACTTATCAAGTTCAAACAGGTAAAAGGAAAAAAGCATATTTTGATGCAAGTACTCCTTGAATTTTCTTTCCCTATTATTGTAAAACTATTTCTTATAAAGTTGTTTTGTTCTTTTGGAATAAAATTCAATTCCATCTGTATTTTTGTATATAAAAGCTGTTCAAAATATTTATGTTCATCTGTTTCATATCCACAATCAGGGCTACATTGTAACATTTATGACCTGGGTATCTTCATTTCTTGGGCCCAATTCCTTCATAAAAACATAAAAAATTATATTTCATTTTATTTTAAATTAAATTGAAACATTTCATGGATCCTTGAAAGTTTCAAGGACTCTATGCACTATGTTTATTGTACATAATGGATTTTGGACCTGCCCACTATATGTGAGTTCCTCAAATAAATTTTCTGTGAAGTATGAAGAATATCCCAAGTTTATTCAGTTCAGAGGGGAAAGAATGTCTATAAAATATTACAATCATTGTTTGCCTAAATACTCTAATCACAAGATTTATTGATGATGTCTTTTCATAATTTGATCCCAGAGTTTCTTCATGACATTTTTTACTTCTGCATTCCTGAGGGTATAGATTAAGGGGTTCAACAAAGGAGTTATGAGTGTGCAAAACACCATCACAGCCTTGTCAGCAGGGAAGGAAGTCATAGGTCTTAGATACAGGAATGAACAAGGTACAAAGAATAAGATGAATACAGTGACATGAGAGGCACAGGTAGAGAGGGCTTTGCGACACCCTTCAAAACTATGAGTTCTCAGGGAGTGCAAGATGAGAATATAGTAGGCAATTAGCATACAAAAAATGAGTAAACACAGTGACCCACTATTGGCAGCAATCAGGGGCCCCAAAGTGTGAGTGTCTGTGCAGGCTAGCTTCAGGACAGGCAGCAAATCACACATAAAGTGGTCAATGACATTGGGGCCACAGAATGGTAACTGGATCATCAACAAACTCTGGATTCCTCCATGAATGAAACCCCACATCCCAGCCATCCCCACCAAGAATCTACATACAGGTCTGCTCATAATGGTCATGTAATGCAAAGGCTTACAGATGGCCACATAGCGGTCATAGGCCATCACCATTAACAAGGTGATCTCAGTTCCAGCAAAGAATTTCTCAACAAAGAGCTGGAACATGCAGCCATTGAAGGAGATGTTTCTTTTCTGAAAGATAAGGTCTAAGGTCATTTTGGGTGTTATGGAAGAAGAGAATAAGCCATTTATAATGGATAAGTAAGACAGGAAAAAGTACGTGGGTGTATTCAGGTCTGGGCTAATGAAGATGGTGACTGAGATAAGCAGGTTACCTGCCAGTGTGATCAAATAGGTGGTTAAAAACAGAGGAAATAAGATTTTCAGCAGTGATGAATTCTGGGTCAAACCTAGCAGGATGAACTCTGTCACATTGCTTTTTCTTTCCATTGATTCAGTTTGGGTTGTGGGCTTGTGGTTCACCTGAAAAAATCACAGTATTCCTAATTGATGACATTTTTAATTCAATAGCAAAATATCTCCTTACCTGTTTAGTCTTGACCTCTTGGGTTGATGGAGCTACACTTTCTCTTCACCTCTGGCATTTCACACAGTCACAAGAAAGAATGGAAGAAGATTATATTTCATAATTCTTATTAATTGTATAGTGATAATACCTTATAACATCACAGTAGAAGCAAGGCAATATTATGTATGGTGATTTATTGTTGATTTCCAAATATTTTCTAAAAGTCTCTGAATTGCAGTGTTTGCTTTCTTTCATTATTTGACACAGATTTCATCAGTACTAATATTTTAATGTTATACTTTCAGCATGAATTTTTATAAGTATATGAACAAAATATACTTTCAAGAGTCAACTCTGTAATCGGATACGAACATGCCAAAAACTTATTGAATTTCAGCTGTGTTCTATGTTTTCTTATTCCTTTCTGTCAGATGACTGCACATGAACATCCAGAGAAAGGACTGCAGATGAACATTTTTTTGTGTGAAAATGCCAGCGCATTGGGCAGCATCCACTCAACAGCCCTGGATGTTGAGCCCAGCTCAATAGACCATTGCTTTAATGATCATTCTTTCATCTCAAATGTGAACAGATAAATAATGCAAATTCTCCTGAAAAGCTCACAATATTACTTATATGAGTTTTATAAGCAATTAATATTTCTTGTATATATGATAATATTCCAGATTAGATATATGTCCCTACTCACATTCTATATATTGAGTTAAATGAGACACAAAGTTTCTCTGAGGTTTCTATTGACTAGAAAAAATGTTAAGAATAATTAAGGCAATATCATTTTCCTTTTAGCGTAACTTTAATGAATTAACACGAATTTGAGGATTTCATTCGTAACTGGAAGAAATATTGCATATATATAAGAACGTGTTATTCTTTTTGGATACTGTGTAAATGGATTTTTAAGAGTTTATGCATGCTGTTGTTACTAAGATATGTAAAACACTTTATTTTTCTCCTTCCCCAACTGCTGGCAAAAAAATCACATATTTTCCTTACAAGGTTCTGGAAATAAAAGTAAGCATCAAAGGCCTGTGAGCTTTAAAAAGGGTCACAAAAAAAGTCTTAGTTTTCAGAAGAGCTCAGTTTGGGAGTTGTTTTCCCTCTATCAAAGGCTCTAGTAGATGGTGACTGTGTGATTAATCATTCTGTTTAGCATTAACTCACAAATTTTAACTTCATTTTAGCAACCTGGGAGTCATGATAAAGGGAAAGAAAAGAATTCAAACTATCACAAACAAAAATCTCTAGAATCAGTGTGTTTTGGTAAGACATAAATGTTCTTAATAATTACTGGACAGCAACATTGCAAATAAGGTTTCTATTGACATTTTCCTGTTATTATATTATGGAACATAACTACAAAATTATTTCATTGAACGTAAGTTGGCTAAATTAAATTAATGTGCTTGAAATTTGGGTAAAGCAAAATTTATTTATCACTGACCTAGGTATAGTTGATTGTAGATTCTTCAGTTTTTAGATTGAGACCAAGTATTGCTTTTTCCCCCGTACAGTATATTCAACACCCACCTATAAACTCCATAAGCTTGAAATAAAAGCTTTCTAGAAATGAATTCCAAATTAAAATTTGAGTAGAACATTGGAATTCTCTCTTTGGATATTGCTCCCAATATTGGATATTTTAGATTATTTTGGTTCCCATCACTATTCTGGATCTAATCAGAAATGAGGTCCTTTCAGTTAAGAAAATAAACTTCTTTCTCTCAAGGATTTAATCAAATTTACTCCCATTTTTGGCATCCCATGGAAATATATATGGTTCTATCGATCTATCTATCTATCTATCTATCTATCTATCTATATATCTATGTAATCTCTATATATCTATCAACTATATGTATATTTTTTTTCACTTCTTTGCAAAATATTTTCAATTTAAATTAAAAACCATTGAACAGCAAAAAGTCTTCATATCAGAATAGTCAAGTATTAAAAATTTAAAATGTATAAGTGAATCAAAACACTTGATTGGACATTGTTTTCCCAAATAAATTCATCCATGAATTTGTTCCCAAAAATTCTATTAGCTGTGTGGAGAAAATTCCTTATTCCTAATTCAAGCCCTCTTTCTGACTCTCTTTCCCTAGAAACCCTCTAAGATTTGAAGTAGAATCTCACAAACAAATCTTCAGCCTTTGTCAGTACATGGTTCCATTAGGCAGGCTCTTCTTTACTCTCAGGCTCTTCTTTGCAATTTTTTCTTCATTGACACTACGGAGATGTTTAAACAGATTCTCAAAAAGTGCAGTTGGCAATGCAATGATCTCTTAAGTCTTCAGAGGATTTGTAATTGACCCTGTATTAATCTTTGCCAAAGTATCAGTCAAAGTTTGTCACTCTCACTTGGCATCCACAGATGCCATTACAGGCCAGTTTTAGAAATGCAGGTGACCTTGGGTTAAAGATGTGTCTCTGGGTATGGTTTGGAATGAACTTGGGTAAAGCAGCTTGCAACTGTCATCACAGGGTTTTGTGTTGATTGTGGCATTGATGAACCAGGTGGCCTTGGCCTCTATTTTCAACATTCAACAATTTAGTTCCTTTGTTTACTGCCCACCTCATTCAGAGTCTGTCCTTCTACATTGATATTTGGAGTAGAGCCTGTGACTTTATCTAAGAGGATGATGAAGAGTGGGAATGAGTACCTAATCCCCATCTATAGAAAATCTCTTATGAACATAACTTCTTTGAAAAAGGAATAAGAATCTTTAGGGGTCCATGGAATCATGCATATACAGGCTTTTATCAATCTGTCAGGTAGGAATTCTGTCCATAGAAGAGGCAGCTGAAAGGACATCAGCTTACATGTGAGAACACAGAGACATCAACAACTCTGGTAATTTATCTCAGTCAGACAGGAAAAGAACTGGACAAATGAAAGCTCCTTAAACTCA
>JAQZBX010101612.1:0-11245 GCA_029593785.1 Cabassous unicinctus
AGGTTTAGGGTTAGTGTTAGGGTTAGGATTTGGGTTTGCATTTAGGATTAGGGTTAATGTTAGATTTGGGTTGGGGTTAGGGTTAGGGTAAGGGTTAGGGTTAGTGTTAGGTTTGGGTTAGGAATATGCTTAGGTTTAAAGTTAGGAGTATGGTTTTGGGTTAGGGTTAGGATTTGGGTTTGGCTTATACTCGGGGTGAGGTTAGAGTTAGGGTTTTATTTTAGGGTTAGGGTTAGTGTTAGGTTTACAGTTAGGGTTAGGGTTAGGGTTAAGTTAGGGTTAGGTTTAGGGTAGGGTTAGTGTTAGGGTTAGGGTTACTGTTAAAGTTAGCCTTAAGGTTATGTTTAATGTTAGGGCTAGGGTTATGGTTAGGGTTAGGATTTGTTTGGCTGCTATGCATTTGTTTTAACTCAAGTGAACACACGGATTTTTCCTAATCCTAAACCAATGCACTGGTTTAGGGTTGGAGTTCCTGTTAGAGTTAGGCTTATGGTTAGGGTTAGTGTTAGGGTTTGGCTTCCGGTTAGGTTTATGTTTAGGGATGGGGTAGGGTTTGTGATAGCTTAGGATTAGCATTAGGGTTAAGGTTCGGTTTAGAGTTAGTGTTAGGGTTAGGATTTGGGTTTGCATTTAGAATTAGGTTTAGGGTTAGATTTGGGTTAGGGATAGGGTTAGGAATAAGTTTGGTTTAGGATTAGGGTTAGGTTTAAAGTTAGGGTTGGTTTCAGGTTTGGGTTAGGATTTGGGTTTGGGTAAGGGTTGGGGTGAGGTTAGGCTTAGGGTTTTATTTTAGGTTTAGTGTTAGGTTTAGGGTTAAGGTTTAGTTTAGGGTTAAGTAAGGGTTATAGTTAGGGTTAGGGTAGAGTTAGGTTTAGGATTAGGGTTACTGTTAATATTAGCTTTAAGTTTATGGCTATGGTTATGGTTAGGGTTAGGGTTTGTTTGCCTGGTATGCACTTGCTTTCACTCATGTTAACACACGGCTTTTACCTAATCCTAAACAAATGCAGTGGTTTAGGGTTAGGGTTCAGGGTGGAGTTTCCTATAGGGTTCTGTTTAGGGTTACGGTTTGGGTTAGGTTAGGGTAAGATAAATGGTTTGGGTTAGAGTTAGGATTAGAGTTGGGTTTAGGGTTAGGGTTAGGGTTAGATTAAGGATATGGTTAGGGTTAGGGTTAGGGTTAGGTTTAGGGTTAGGTGTAGGTTTAGGGTTAGGGTTAGGTTATGGTTAAGATTACGGTTAGGTCTAGGGATAAGGTTAGGGTTAAGTTTTGGTTTGGGTTTAAATTTAGGGTAAGTTTAGTTTAGGATAAGAGTTATGGTTTACGGTCAGGTTTAGGGTTAAGGTTAGGGTTATGGTTAAGTTAGGTTTAGAGTTAGGTATTGGTTTAAGGTTAGGGTAGGTTAAATTTAGGGAGACGTTAGTGTAAGGGTTAGGTTTAGGGTTAGGGTAAGGTTTAGAGTTAGGGTTTAGAGTTAGGGTTTCATTTAGGGTTAAGGTTAGGGTTAGGGTTAGGGTTAGATTTGGATTAGGATTAGGGTTAGGTTTAGGGGTAGGTTTAGCACTAGGGTTAGGTTAGGTTTATGGTCAGGGTTATGGTTAAGTTATTGAGTTTTAGGGTTAAGGTTAGGGGTACGATTAGGGTTAGGGTTAGGGTAGATTAGGGTTAGGTTAAGTGTTAGGTTTATGGATAAGGTTAGTGGTAGGGTAAGGGGTAGCATTAGGTTGGTTTAGGATTATGTTAGGTTTAGGGTTAGGTTTAGGGTTAGGGGTAGGTGTAGGGTTAGGTTTAGGGTTAGGGTTAGTGTTAGTGTTAAGGGTAGGGTTTGGGTGAGGGTTTTGTTTGGGTTTAGGGATTGAATGAGTGTTAGTGATAGGGTTAGGATTAGGTTTTGGGTGAAGCTTATGTTTAGGGTTATACACAGGTTAGGATTAGGGTTTAGTGTTAGGGTTAGGGTTAGGGTTAAGGTAAGGTAAGTGTTAGGGTTAAGGTTAGGGTTAAATTAGGTTTAAGGTTAGGGTTAGGGATAATCAAAGGTTTAGGATTAGAATTAGGGTTATGGTTAGGTTTAGATTGGGTTAGGGTTTGGGATAGGTTTAGTGTTAGGGTTTGGGATATTTTTTGGCTGCTATGCACCTATTTTCACTCATATGTCAACACAAGGATTTTACCTATTCTTAGCGATTGCAATGATTAAGAGTTAGGTTTAGTGTTAGGGTTAGGGATAGGTTTAGGTTTAGTTTTAGATTAGGTTTTGGGTTATGGTTATGGTTATGGTTATGCTTACTGTTAGGTTTAGGGTTAGGGTTAGGTTTAGGGTTAGGTTATGGTTAGAATTAGGTTAAAGGTTAAGGATAAGTTTCACGTGAGGATTAGGGTTAGGGCTAGGTTAGGATTAGGGCTTTGGGTTAGTGTTAGGGTTATGTTTAGGGTTAGGGTTAGGTAAGGGTTAGGGTTACGTTTAGGGTTAGGTTAAGTTTAAGGTTAGGATTATGGATAATATTAGGTTAGGGTTAGGATAGGGATTATGGTTTGGGTTTGATTGGGTTAGGTTTAGTGTTAGGGTAAAAGTTAGGGTTAGGGTTATATTTAAGGTTACGTTTATGGTTATTTTTACATTAGGGTTAGCGTTAGGGTTATGGTCAGAGTTAGGTTACATTAAGGGTTAGGGTTAGGTTTAGGTTAAGGATTAGGTTTATCGTTAGGGTTTGGGTTAGGGTTTTTGGGTTAGAGTTAGGGTTAGGGTTAGAATAGACTTAGGGTTAGGGTTAGTGTTAGGGTTAGGGTTAGGCTTATGTGTAGGGTTATATTTAGGTTAGGTTATGGTTGGGTTTGGGGTGAGGGGTAGGGTTAGGGTTAGGATTAGGTAAGGATTAGGGTTTTGTGTTAGGGTTAGGGTTAGGTTTAGGTTTAGGTGACGGTTTGGGTTAGGGTTAGGGTGAGGTTAGGATTAAGGTTAGGCTTAGCGGTAATGTTAGGGTTAGGGTTAGGATTAGGGTTATGGTTAGGGTTAGATTGGTTTAGGGTTAGGGTTAGGTTAAGGTTAGGTTAAGGGTTATGGTTAGATTAGGGTAAGGGTTAGGGTTAGGGTCAGTGTTAGCTTACCGTAAGTGTTATTGTTAGGCAAAAGTTAATGATGAGAGTTAGGGTTATGGTTAGGGTTAGGGTTTTGGCTTAGGGTTAGGATTAGGGTTAGATTAGGGTTAGAGTTAGTGTTAGGTTTATGGTTAGTGTTATTGGTAAGGTTAGTGTTTGGGTTAGGTTAGGGTTATGTTTAGGTTTTGGTTTAGGGTTTCGTTAGGGTATGGATTATGATTTGGGTTAGTGTTAGGATTAGTGTTACGGAAAGTGTTAGGTTTAAATTTAGTTTAGGTTTAGTGTTAGTGATTGTGTTAGCTTTAGGGTTAAGGTTAGGGTTAGGGATAGATTAGAGTTAGTTTTGCAGTTATGATTAGGGTAAGGTTAGGGTTAGGTTTAGTGTAAAGTTCAGGTTTAGATTTAGGGTTAGTTTTAGGGTTAGGTTAATGTTAGAGTGATGGTTGGGGTTAGAGTTAAGTTTAGGTTAACGTTAGATTGAGATTTGGGATAGAGTTAGTTTTAGGGATACGTTTAAGTTTAGGTAGGGGTTTGTGTTATATTTATGGATAGGTTTAGGGTTAATGTTTGCGTTAGGGTTTGTTTGCAAGCTATGCATTTGCTTTCACTCAGATGTGAACACACCGCTTTTACCTAATGCTAAGCCAATGCATTGGTTTTGGGTTAGGGTTAGGGTTAGGGTTAGGGTTAGATTATGGTTAGGGTTAGGATTAGGGGTAGGGATAAGGTTAGATGTAGGTTAGGGTTAGGCGTAGGTTTATGGTTATGGTTAGGTTTGGGTTAACATTAGGGTTAGGGTTTGGGTTAGTGTTTTGGTTATGGTTAGGATTGGGTTGTGGTTTGGCTTAGGGTATTGTGTTAGGGTTAGGTTTAGGATTAGGCATTGGTTTAGGGTTCGGTTTAGGTTCATGTTAGGATTAGGATTAGGGTTTTGGTTAGTTTAAGGTTAGGGTGAAGTTAGTGTAAGTGTTAGGTTTAGTTTTATGGTTAAGGTTAGAGTTAGGGTTTAGGGTTAGGGTTACAGTTTAGGTTAAGTTTAGTGTTAGGGTTGGGTTTAGGTTTAGATTTGGGTTAGTGTTAGGGTTAGTGTTTTTTTGTCTACTGCGCACTTGCTTTCACTCATATGTAAACACATGGCTTTCCCCTAATGCTAAGCCAATGCAGTGGTTTAGGGTGAGGCAAAGTGTTAGTGCTAGCGTTAGGTTTAGGTTTAGGGTTAGCGTTAGGTTTTGGGGAGTGTTAGGTTTAGGGTTAGGGTTAAGTTAGAATTAGGTTTATCATTAGATTTAGGGTTAAAGTTAGTGCAAGAATTAGGGTTAAGTTTAAGTTAGGGTTAGGATTGGAGTTAGGGTTAGGGTAAGGGTTACGGTTATATTAGGGTTAGGGTTAGGGTTACCCTTATGGTAATGGTTAGGGTTAGGGTTAGTGGTAGGGTTAGGTGTAGGATTAAGTCAGGGTTAGGATTAGGGTTAGGGCTAGCATTAGTGTTAGTTTTAGGGTGAGTGTATGGGTTTGAGTTTTTGGTTAGTATTAGGGTTAGGGTTTTTGGGTAGTGTTTAGGTTAGGGTTAGTGTTATATTTAGGTTTAGGATTAGGGTTAGGGTTAGGTTAGGGTTAGAGTTAGATTTAGGGTAAGGTTTAGGGTTACGGTTAGGGTTAGGTTTCGGTTTACTCTTAAAGATAGCATTAAGTTTATGGTTTGGGTTAGCTTTAGGGTTAGGTTTAGGTTTTTATAGGGTGCTATAGACTTGCTTTCACTCACGTGAGCACACGACTTTATCAAATGCTGAACCAATGCTGTGGTTTAAGGTTAGGTTTCAGGTTAGAGTTATGCTCACGGTTAGGGTTAGGGTTAGATTAGTGTTAGGGTTAGGATTAGTGTTAGGGTTTGGTAAGGGTATGATTAAGTTAGATTTAGGGTTAGTTTTACAGTTGTGGTTAGGATTATGGTAAGGGTTAGATTAGGGATATGGTTAGGTTTATGGTTAGGGTTAGGTTTAGGGTTAAGTGTAAGTTTAAGGTTAGGGTTAGGTTAAGGTTAGGATTAAGGTTAGGACTAGGTTTTGGGTTAGGCTTTGGCTTTGGGTTTAGGTTTATGGTTAGGTTTAGGTTAGGTTAAGAGTTTAATTTAGAGTTTGGTTTAGGGTTAGTTTTAGTGTAAGTTTTAGGGTTAGGTTTAGGTTAGGTTTAGAGTTAGGGTTTGGGTTAGGGTTAGGGTTAGGTTTAGGTTAAGTTTAGGGTGATGTTATGCTAATGTTTATATTTAGGGTTATGGTTATGGTTAGGTTTAGAGTTAGGGTTTAGTGTTAGGGTTATGGTTAGGTTTAACGTTATGGTTAGGGTTAGGGATAGATTTGGATTAGGGTTAGGGTTAGGTTTAGGGTTACGGTTAGGGCTAGGGTTAGGATTAGCGTTATGTTTGGTTTAGGGTTAGGGTTATGGTTAGGCTAAGCTGAGTTTTAGTGTTAAGGTTAGGGTAAGGATTAGGATAAGTGTTAGGGTTAGGGTAGATTAGGGTTAGGTTAAGTGTTAGGTTTATGGATAGGGTTAGTGGTAGGGTTATGGTTAGGGTTAGCTGGGTTTACGATTAGGGGTAGGGTTAGAGTTAGGTTAAGTGTTAGGGGTAGGTTTCGGTTTATGGTTAGTGTTTGAGGTCCGGTTAGGGTTACTGTTTTTGTTTGGGTTTAGGTTTAGTATTAGGGTTAATTTAGGGTTTGGGTTTTTGTTTAGGGTTAGGGTTACGGTTAGGGCTAGGGTTAGGATTAGGATTAGAGTTAGGTTTGGTTTAGGGTTATGGTTATGGTTAGGTTAGGGTGAGATTTAGTGTTAAGGTTAGGGTAAGGATCAGGATTAGTGTTAGGGTTAGGGTAGATTAGGGTTAGGTTAAGTGTTAGGTTTATGGATAGGGTTAGTGGTAGGGTTAGGGTTAGGTTTAGGTGGGTTTACAATTAGGGTTAGGGTTAGAGTTAGGTTAAGGGTTAGGGGTAGCGGTAGGGGTAGGGTTAGTTTTTGGAGTCTGGTTAGGGTTACTGTTTTTGTTTGGGTTTAGGTTTAGTATTAGGGTTAAGTTAGAGTTTGGGTTTTGGTTTAGGGTTACAGTTAACGTTAGGGTTATTGATAGGTTTATGGTTAGGGTTAGGTTTAGGGTTACGTTAGGGTGAGAGTTAGTGTTACGATTAGGTTTAGGGTTAGGTTTAGGATGAGGTTTAGGGTGATGGTTAGGGTTAGGATAGTATTAGAGTTTAGGGTGATGGTTAGGTTTAAGTTTAGGGTTAGAGTTAGGGTTAGTTTATGGTTAGGTAAGGGTTAGGGCTGGGGTTAGGTTACGTTTAAGTTTAGGGTTAAGGATAATGTTAGGGTTAACGTTAGAATTAGTTATAGTTAGGTTTTGATTGCGGTAAAGTTAGGGATAGGGATAGTGTTAGGGTTAGCATTTTTTTTTGGCTGCTATGCACCTGCTTTCACTCATCTGTCAAAACAAGACTTTTACCTATTGCTTAGCCAATGCAGTGGTTAAGGTTTAGGGATAGTGTTAAGGTTAGGGTTAGGTTTAGGTTTAGGCATAAGTTAGGTTTTGGGTTAGGGTTATGGTTATGTTTACGGATAGGGTCAGTGTTATTGTTAGGGTTAAAGTAAAGTTTAGGCTTAGAGTTAGGGTTAAAATGAGGTTTAGGGTTATGGTTATATTAGGGTTAGGTTTAGGGTTAAGTTCAGGGTTAGGTTACGTTAAGGGTTAGGGTTAGGTTTTGTTTTAGGATTAGGGTTAGGGTAAGGGTTTAGGGTTAGTGTTAGGTTAAGATTATGGTTAGGGTTAAGGTTAGGCTTAGGGAAAGGGATAGGCTTAGGGTTTAGGATTAAGTTTTGTTTGAGGTTAGTGTAAGTGTTTTGTGTTAGGGTTAGGGTTAGATTTAGGGTTAGGGTTAGGATTAGGGTTAGGATTAGGATTTGTGTTAGGTTTAGGGGATGGGTTAGGGTTAGCATTAAGGATAAGTTTAGTTTTAGGGTTAGGTTTAATTTAGGTTTAGGGTTAGTGTTTGAATTAGCATTACGGTGAGGTTTAGGGTTAGTGTAAGGGTTAGTGTTAGGGTTACAGTTAGGTTTAAGGTTAGGGTTAGGGTTTTTGGTTATGGTTAGGGTTAAGTTTAGGTTAGGGTTATGCTTAGGGATAGGGTTAGGTTTAGGTTTAGGAATTGTTTGGCTGATATGCACTTGATTTCACTCTCATGTGAACACCCACATTTAGCTAATGCTAAGCCATTGCAGTGGTTTAGGGTTTGGTTTTAGGGTTAGGGTTAGATTAGGGTTATATTAACATTATGGTTATGCTTAAAGTTAGTGTTAGGGTTAGAGTTACTATAAAGCTCAGGTTTAGGGTTAGGGTTAGGGTTAGGGGTAGGTTAGTGTTAGAGTAAGTGTTAGGGTTAGGTTTAGGGTTACATTAAAGTTAGGTGAGATTAGGGTTAGGGTTAGGGGTAGGGGTAGGTTTAAAGTTAGGTTAGGGTTAGGGTTATGTTGATCGATATATTTAGGGTTAGTGTTCACATCATAGTTAGGGATAATGTTTGCTTGAATTCTATGCACCTGCTTTCACTCAGATGTGAACACATGGCTTTTACCTAATGCTAACTCAATGCAGTGGTTTAGGGTTAGGGAATGGGTGACGGCTAGGGTAGATTATGGTTAGGGTTAGGGTTAGGGTTGGGGTTAGGGTTAGGATTATGGTTAAGTTTAAGTTAGGGTAGGGTTAGCGTTACCATTAGAGTTTGGGTTAGGGTTCGTGTTAGGGTTAGGTTTAGGGTTAGGTTTAGGCTTAGGGTTAGGATTAGGTTTAGGGGTAGTGTTAGGATTAGGGTTAGTGTTAGGCTTATTGTTAAGGTTAGGGTTAGGGTTATGTTTAGGGTTAGATTAGGGTTAGGATCAGGGTAAGAGTTAAGGTTAGCATTACGTTTAGTGTTAGGGTATTTTGGCTGCTATGCAATTACTTTCTCTCACATGTATACACACAGCTTTTACCTAATACTAAGCCAAAGGTGTGGTTTCTTCACTTTACAAACCTAAATAAGAATTGTGTTTTATTGGCTGCTATGCATGTGATTTCACTTAAAATCATCTTTAAACACTGGATTTACCTAACAGGCTGTGAATGCAGGTGTTAATTAAACTGTGAAAGTTAAGTAAGGTACATTTTTTTGGCTGCTTTGTGCTTAATTTCTCTCATGATCAATGTGAAAACACTGTTTTATCTTAATGCTCTGCCAAAGCACTGGTGTCTTCAGTTTTCCAAATTAAGCGATATATTCATTACATTGGCAGCTATACCCTTGTTTTCACTTACAACAAATGTCAAAACACTGCTTTTACTATTCCATAGCTGTAGTTTCTTCACTTTTGAAATCAAATTAAGATTTTTTGTTTCTTAGAGTGCTTTGCACGTGTTTTCACGTAAATCAACTTGAAAACACTGCTTTTCCCTAACCCTGTCAGAATGAAGTAAGCTCTTTGGTTAAGAAAACCAAAAAAGAAACTTGTTTCACTGACTGCTTTGCATGTGTATTCACTTACAATCAACTTCAACATACTTATTTCACCAAACACTCTGTGAATGCAGTCGTTACCTCAAGTTTAAAAGGTAAGTATGATTCTTCTTTCTTTGGCTGCTATGCCCGTATTTTCACACATATGTTCAACACACCGGATTTACCTAATGCTAAGCTAATACAGTGGTTTAGGGTTAGGGTTAGCATTAGGTTTAGGCTTAGGTTTAGATTAGGATAAGGGTTTGGGGTAAGAGAGGCTAGGGTTAGGGATAGATTAAGGTTAGATTAGGGTTAGGATTTGGGTTAGGGTTGAGTTAGGTTTAGGTTATGTTTAGGATTAGGTTTAGTGTTAGGTTAGTGTTTTGGTTAGGGTAAGTGTTAGGGTTAGTGTTAGGGTTAGGGTTTGGGTTAGTATTAGGTTTAGGGTTAGGGGTAGTGTTAGGGTTAGGTTATGGTTAGAGTTAGGGTTAGGTATAGGGTTAAATTTATTGTTAGGTTATCGTTAGGGTGAGGTTAGTTTTATGGTTAGGTTTAAGGTTTAGGATTAGGGTTAGATTAAGGGTTTAGGGTTTATGGTTAGATTAAGTTAATAGTTAGGGTTAGGGTTAGGTTAGGGTTAGGGTGAGGATTGGTTTAAAGTTAGGGTAAGGGTTATGGTTAAGGTTAGGATTAGGATTTGGGTCAAGGGTAGGGTTAGTGTTAGGGTTAGGATTAGGGTTAGGGTTAGGGTTAGTGTTAGGGTAAGGATTAGGTTTAATTTGGGGTTATGGTCATGTTTATGTATAGGTTTAGGGTTAGGGTTAGGGTTAGGGTTAGTTTTTGGGTTAGGGTTAGGGTTAGGGTTAGGTTTAAGGTTAGGCTTTCTTTGCATGCTATGGACTGGCTTTCACTCACATGTGAACACATGGCTTTTACCTAATGCTAAGGCAATGCAGTGGTTTAGTTTTAGGCTTAGTATTAGGTTTAGCGTTAAATAAGGTTTAGGATTAGTGTTTAGGATTAGGGTTAGGGTTAGGGTTAGGGTTTTGGTTTAGGGTTAATGTTGGGGTTAGGTTAGGATTAGATTTTTTGGTTAAGTTTCAGTTAGGGTTAGGGTTAGTGTTAGATTTAGGAATAGTCTTAGTGGTAGGGTTAGGTTAGTGTTAGACTTAGAAATAGGGTTAGGCTTAGAGTTAGTCTTAGGGTTAAATTAAGGTTAGGGTGATGTCAGTGTTATGGTTACATTTAGGTAGCAATAGGGTTAGGGTTAGGTTAAGGATTTAGTGTTAGGTTTAGAGTTAGGGTTAGGGTTAGGGTTATGGTTAACTGTAGTGCCAGGATTAGGGTTTAGTTAAGGTTAGGTTTAGGGTTAGGGTTAGGTTAGGGTAATAGTTATGGTTGTGGTTAGGGTTAGGATTAGGTTTAGGGTTAGGGTTTGTTTTAGATTTAGAATTAGTGGTAGTGTTAGGGTTAGGGTTAGGTTGGGGTTAAGCTTAGGGTTAGGGTTAGAGTTATGGTTAGGGATACGTTTAGATTAGGATTTTGCTTATGTTTATGGATAGGGTTAGGTTTAGGGTTAGTTTTAGGGTTAGTGTTTTCGGTTAGGTATTCTTTACATTCTCCTTACTTGTTTTCACGCTCATGGGAACACATGGCTTTTACCTAATGCTAAGCCAATGCAAGGGTTTAGTGTTAGGATAGGGTGAGAGTTACGGTCTGGTTTATGGTTAGGGTTAGGGTTAGATTAGGGTTAGGGTTATGGTTAGGTTATGGTAAGGTTTAAGGTTATGTTTAGGTTTAGGATTAGGGTTAGGTTTAGGGTTAGTGTTAGGGTAAGATTAGGGTTATGGTTGGTTTTAGGGTTGGGGTTAGGGAAGGGTTAGCTTTACAGTTATGTTATGGTTAGTATTAGGGTTAGGGTCAGAGCAAGGTTTAGCTTTATTGTTAGTGTTTGGGTTTAGGGTTTGTGTTGGGGTTAGGTTTGGGTTAGGGTTTTGGTTTAGGGTTAGGTTTAGTGTTAGTGTTAGGTTTAGTTTTAGGGATAGGGTTAGGGTTAGTTTAGGGTTAGGGTTAGTGGGAGGGTTAGGTTTAGGTTTAGGGTTATGATAAGATTAAGATGTGGTTAGTGTTAGTGTTAGGTTTAGGGTTATGGCTATGTTTATGGGTTAGGGATAGGGTTAGGATTAGAGTTATGGTTAGATTAGGGTTATTGTTATGGTTATGGTTTAAGTTTAGGGTTAGTGTTAGTTTTAGGTTTAGGTTAGGCTAAGGGTTAGGGTTAGCTTAGGGATATATTTAGTGTTATGGTTAGGGTTAGGATTAGGGCTTGGTTTAGCGTTATGTTTAAGTTAATGTTAGAGTGAGGTTAGTGTTAAGGTTAGGTTTAAGGTTAGGTTTAGTGTTAGGGTTAGAGTTAATTTTAGGGTTATGGATAGTGTTAGGGTGAGGTTAAGAGTTAGGTTTAGATTATTGTTAATCTTAGGGATATGGTTAGGGTTAAGGTTATGGTTAAGTTTAGGGTTACGGTTAGGGTTAGTTTTAGGTTAAGTATTATATTTGGATTAGGGTTAGGGCTAGGTAAAATGTTTGGCTGCTATGCACTTGCATTCACTCATGTGGGAACACACGTCTT
>JAQZBX010101613.1:0-11246 GCA_029593785.1 Cabassous unicinctus
GAATAGACATTTCTCCAAAGAAGAAATACAAATGGCAAAAAAACACATGAAGAAATGCTCAACATCACTCATGATTAGGGAAATACAAATCAAAACTACAATGAGATATCATTTTACACCTATCAGAATGGCCACTATTAAAAAGACAGAGAACTACAAGTGTTGGAGAGGATGTGGAGAGATAGGAACACTTCTTCACCCTTGGTGGGAATGCAAAATGGTACAACCACTATGGAGGACTGTTTGGCAGTTCCTAAAGAAGTTGAATATAGACTTGCCACGTGACCCTGCAATACCACTACTGGGTATATACCCAGAAGAACTGAGAGCAGTGACACGAAGACATCTGCACACCGATGTTCAGAGCAACATTATTCACCATTGCCAAAAGGTGGAAACAACCCAGGTGTCCATCAACAGACGAATGGATAAACAAACTGTGGTCTATTCACACGATGGAATATTATGCAGCTGTAAGAAGAAATGAAGTCATAAAGCATATACAACATGTATGAACCTGGAGGACATTATGTTGAGCGAGGCAAGCTAGACACAAAAAGACAAATACTGTATGAATGCGTTACTATGAACCAAATATATTGTGTAACATATTGCTTGATTCAAAAAAATTTTATATGTATCCACTACATTTAATTGAGAAATGTATATATTTATTTCATCTGTGTTTACTTTATAGTTTTTAATCGTTTATATTTTCAATTATTAAATGTACCAAAAAAAAAAAAAAAAGTGTCCTGGTGACCCAAGATCCAGTGAAAAAGAGGATTAAGACTGAACGAATTAACATCACATGGTAGTAATTTCCTGTATTTTGGCATTTATTTTTACTATTTTATCTTCTTATGGTTACATGAGGAATCCCTTTGTCTTTAGTTCTGATCTACTTCCAACCCTTCCCTTAGTAAAACATTCTTTAAATGGTTTCCTTTTCTCATTGACCCCTCAGAACTCTGGATTAAACACCTCCCATGAGCCTATTATAACAGTAATATGTTTATTTGCAGAGATTCTATGAGAATAGATCTTCATTTTTATCAAGACATAAGTGGACAAACTGCACAATGGAGCCCATATCTGCCGTGTGATATCTGAGAATAAATCCCATCACATGACAAGCCCACCACAAAGGAGCAAAGATTGGATTTCCTCTGTAACGCCAACTTGCAATGTACTACCAGGAAATGGCCTGGAACCTGTTTTGTGGCTTTCAGGACCCCAGGTAGGAAGGTACAGGGTAGGAAGAAAGATCTCTCCCAGCAGGTCAGGAAACCTAGCAGATTTGGGGTTGCAGCAGATTTAAGGAGAGTAGAATACACCCAAATATCTAGGTAGTGAAGCTGCAATTTGTGAGATGAATTTCCTGGATTTGGTTTACCAGACTCAGAATAAAAAAGCAAATTAGATTCTTGTGCTGTAGCTAAACTAAAAAAATGCCTCTGTTCTTGAGAGATATATGCAGTAGAATTTAGGGGGAAAGGAACACAATGTACCTTATGCTCCAGTGCGTCTGAAAAATGAGAAATGTGTGTTATAGAGGAAAACAACACAAAGAAATATGGTAAAATAGTAACAACTGGAAAATCTGGGTAGAGAGTTTACCTGTTATGCACATAATAAGCTTGGAATCCACATCTTGGAGATAGAAACAAAATGCTTAAAATCACACCTTCAACACACACAAAAAAGGCAAACAAAAAATACAATAGAAGGATCCAAGTTGGCGTTGGAGTAGCTCAGGCAGGGTGCAGCTCTCTTGAAAAACAGGGAAGAAAGCATAGAAGTCGTCCAAGGAAGCTACCTTGTGGACCCCTGCAGACCAGGAGAGTGCCACACACATTTTCTGAAGGGACAAGGGATGGAGAGGCAGGCCAAAGGGAAAACCGTGAGTTGACACCCTCATGGCTGGGAAGACTGCCCATCCCCTACCCTCTGAGGGGAATGGCCTTGGTAAAATCTGTGGCTGACAGGCCTACAGAGAGGGGAAAGGACAGATTTCTTCTTGGGAAGAGGGAGCGTGCGGTAGAGGGCAGAATGTGGTTTCTCTTCGGCTCAATGTAACTACCATAACTTGCTGCTTCAGAAGAACTAGTGAATAATTGAGAAATGCATGTTTTTATTCAACTTTCTTTTTATTTTTTCATTGTTTATATTTTCAATTGTTAAATGTACAAAGTTAAAACTAAAAAAAAAAAAAAAAGAAGAGCTAGTGGAAATTGAAGGATACATCTCTGTGGAAGGGTTTGCGAAGGAGCACCACTTACTTGCCAGCCAGGAAAATGAAGGGAGACAGGCTGGTCTCTCCCAATTCTTTACCAGGTGAGGTAGACCTAGTTGGGCCCCATTAGCAGTTCGCTGCCCCTGTTTTGACTACTTTAACAGGGCAATATTAAAGTTTTAGAAAAAATTAAAGTAAAAGTCAAAGAACAATAGTGAAATAAAACTACTAGGCAAAAGAGAAACTGATCAACAGAGAAAAATCACCAACACAGACAAATACCTAGGTATCAACAAAAGATAACAACCCATACTAAGAAAGAGGAAAACATGGCCCAATCAGAGGAACAAGCCAAGAATCTAGATGAGACTCAGGATTTAAGACAACTAATAAGTGATGTTCACACAAACCTCCTTAATTTAAGGAAATGAAGGAAAATATGACTAAAGGAATAAAGGATAATAAGATGACATTGTGTGAGCATAAAGAACAATTTGAAACCCTGGGGGGGGGGAAAAAAAGCAACAGAGCTTATGGGAATGAAAGACAATGGATGAGATTCAAATTACATTAGAGGCCTGTAACAACAGATTTGAAATGTTAGAAGAACGAATAATTGAATTCAAAGACAGAACGTTTGAACTCAAAGATAGGAGTATAGACAGAGGAAAGAATGTAAAAAAAATGAACAGGGTCTCAGGGAATTGAATGACAACATGAAATGCACAAACAAATGTGTTATAGATGTCCAAGAAGAGAATGGAAAAGGAGTAGAAAGAATATCTGAGGAAATACTGATTGAAAATTTTCCAACCCTTATGAAAAACATGAATATCAATATTCAAGAAGGACAATGTACCTCAAACAGAATAAATCTTAAGAGACCTACTCTGAGACATCTACTATTCAGATTGGCAAAGACCAGAGATAAAGAGAGGATTTTAAGAGCAGTAAGAGAAAAGCAATGTATTACTTACAAGAGAACCTCAATAAGGCTAAGTGACAAATCTCTCATCAGAAACCATGGAGGCGAGAAGGTACCAAATGGTACGATATATTTAAGGTACGGAAAGAAAAACTGCCAGCCAAGAATGCTTTATCTGGCACAACTATCCTTCAGAAATAAAGGCAAGTTTAAAGTCTTTACAGACAAATGAAAATTGAGAGAATATGTTATCAAGAGACAGAATCTACAAGCGATATTAAAGGATATGTGACAGCCTGAAAGGAAAAGACAAGGGCAAGGGCCCTGGAGAAGACGGTAGAAATGAAGAACACAAGAAAAATTGAAAGGGTTAAAAGACAGACAATAGTAAGTCAAGGGATAAAATGGATGAAGTAATTAATGCCTTTATAGCAGTAACACTGAATGTTGATGCACTGAACTCCACAATTAAAAGACATAGACTGATAGAATGGATTATAAAAACAGGGGAGCAGATGTAGCTCAGTGGTTGAGCGCCTGCTTCCCATGTACAAGGTCCTGGGTTCAATCCCCGGTACCTCCTAAAAAATAAAAATTAAAAATTAAAAATTAAAAAAAAAAAAAAAAAGAGCCCTCTATTTGTTGTCTACAAGAGACTCTAGATGCAAGGACACAATCAGGCTGAAAGTGAAAGGTTGAAAAAGGTATTCCATGCTAACAGCAATCAAAAACGAGCAGATGTAGCAATACCAATATAGGATAAAATAGATTTTAAATGCAAAATTGTTATAAAAGATGAAGAAAGTTTCTATATAGTAATAAAAGGGACAATTCACCAAGAAGAAATGACAATAAGTATTTATGCACCTAACATAGGTGCACCAAAATACATGAGACACACTGGCAAAACCGAAGGGAAGGGGAAACAGATGTGGCTCAAGCAATTGGGTGCCCAGCTCCCACATGAGAGGTCCTGGGTTCGGTTCCGGTGCCTCCTAAAGAAGATGCGCCACAATACCACAACCAGAAGGGTTGCAACCAGCAGTTGGGCACTTGCCTCCCACATGAACTGGAGAAGAAAAAAAAGAAGAAAAAAAAAAACCAACAGAGAAAAATCAACAGAACTAAAAGCTGGTTCTTTGAAATGATCAACAAAATCATAAACCCTTAGCTAGATTAACAAAGAGAAGAGAAGATGCAAATAAATAAAATTAGAAATAAGAAGGATGACATTACCACTGACCCAGCAAAAATAAGAGAGACTGTAAGAGGATATTATGAACAACTGTATGCCAACAAACTAGACAACATTGATGAAATGGACAAATTTCTGGAAACAAATGAACAAACCATACTGAACCTAGAAGAAATAGAGGGCCTCAACAAACCAATCACAAGTAAAGAAATTCAAATGTCATCAAAAACCTCCCCAAGGGAAGCAGATGTGGCTCAAGTGATTGGGCATCCATCTACCATATGGGAGGACCCGGGTTCGATCCCTAGGACCTCCTGGTAAAAAGGCGAGCAAGCGGGCCAGGCCTGCACGGCAAACTATGAAGACGATGACGCAACAAAAGAGAGACACGGGGGAGAGTCAACGCGAGATGCACCAGAAACTCAGAACTGAGGTGGCGCAAGTGATAGGGTGCCTCTCTCCCACATCGGAGGTCCCTAGGATCAAATCCCGGTGAAGCCTGGAGGAGAAAAACGAGAAGACAAGGAAAGAAACAGATACAGAAGATCATCCAGGAAATGGACACAGACAGCAAGTGGGGGCGGGGAGAAAACAACAACAACAACAAAAAAACCTCCCCAAAATGAAAAGTCTAGGACTAAATGGTTTCATTTAAAGATCTAATACCAATCTTGCTCAAACTCTTTCAAAAAAACTGAACAGGAAGGAATGCTACCAAACTCATTTTATGAAGCTAACATCACCCTAATACCAAAGCTAAATAAAGATATTACAAAAAAAGAAAATCTCATTCCATTTTCTTTAATTAATATTGATGCAAAAATCCTCAACAAGGGGGAGATGTGGCTCAAGTGGTTGAGTGCCTGCTTCCCACATGGGAGGTCCCAGGTTCAGTTCCCAGTGCCTCCTGAAAACAAAAAAACACAAACAAGCAAACAAATAAAAAAAAACCAACTCAGGGAATCCAATGTGGCTCAGTGGCTGAGCGCCAGCTTCCCACATACTAGATCCTGAGTTCAATCCCAGGCCCTGATACCTAAAATCATCCACAGAGGCTAAATCTAAGGGGAATTTTGACAAGGAATGGGATATTTGTGTTGTCTTCAAGTATTAGTTAAAAGGGAAAAATCTGTAACTATATAGTGGAGAAACTGGACAACACCTGACCAGGTGAGCAAAAACCTGCATCACCAACAGGGGGCGTGTGGATATGGTACACCTCGGTGTGTGAGGGACATAGCCTCACCTCTGCAGGATTCCTGCCAGCAAGATACAGGCTGAAATCTAGTCATAAGGAAACAGCCAAAGCCAATAATGAGGAATGTTCTCTTTAAAAAAAAAAAAGGGGAGGGGGGAATAGTAATAGTCTTCAAAAATGTCATCATCATAAATGATGAGTTCCAGATTAAATCAAGGAGACTAAAGAAAAAGAAAAACTAAGTAAAACACATGCTCCTGGACTGCATCCTATATTGAAGGGAAAAATATTATTAAAAAGGGCATTATTGGATTGACTGGCAAAACTGGAATCCACAGGGAGATTAAAGTATCAAATCAAACGTTAAATTTAATCACTGTCAGGAGGTTATAGAAAAGCGTATCCCATCTTAGGACAGGGCTTCTCAATCTCAGCACTATCGACATTTGTTGGCACCACCAAAAGGAGGCGTGTGGGTATGGTGTACCTTGGGGTGTGAGGGACACAACTTCACTGGTTCAATCCCTAGCCCTGGTACCTCCTAAAAAAAAAAAAAAAAAAATTCCTCAACAAAATATGCACTATGGACCATGGTTGGTGGTAATAGTCCGATGATATTATCTCATAATCTGTAACAAATGTTCCACCATGGTGTGGTGTGTTGAAGGGGTATTGTATGGGAACTCTATACATGTGCGTGTTTGTTTTATAAGTTCACAACTTCTGTAAGAAAAAAATATTTTTAAAATATCTTCAACAAAATACTTAGTAACTGAACCTAAAAACTCATTAAAAAAAGTTTTACATCACAATCAAATGGGCTTTATACCAGGTATGCAAGGGTGGTTCAACATAAAAAAATTAGTGTAATACATCACATGTATTATTCAGTGGATGGCGTATTATTCAGCTATATGAAGAAATCAATTGGGGAAGCACATGAAACATGGAGGAACCCTGAGAATATTATTTTGAGTGAAATAAGCCAGACACAAAAGGATGAATATTGTATGGTCTCATTGATATGAATTAAATACAATGAGTAAATTTATGGAGTTGGGCTTTGAAGTATAGGTTGGTGGGAGATGGAATGTGGGATGAGAAGGGGGAGATGACCCTGGATGTATGTAGAATTTTTAATAAGGTCAAATGTAAATATGTGTTAATCGTTGGACTTGATGGTATCACATCATAATGAATGTAACAAACACTGTAGATTTATGGACATGATTACAGCTGAAATGAGTAGACTAGGGAGATTATGTTAGTTGGAGGACAGCTGGAGGATAATATAGTAATCTATAACAATGATTTTGGCTGTAGATAAGGATTGTGGTTGGTAATATAAATATAGGAATGTTGTTCTACTACAGGGTGTTAAGAATGTGGTGATACACAGGAAAAATATAACTAATGTAATTTATGGACTACAGTTAACAGCATTATAATGTTTTTGTAGCAAAAGCAAAGTTGATACTATATTAATGGCAAAGGTCAAAAAGAAAAGGATATGGAGTTTGGTTTTGTGCGATATGAATATGATTACGCATTTTTTCTCTTCCACATTTTTTCATTAATAAGAATATCTTGACTATGTCATTTAACTAATCTGTGTTCATTTGTGTATCTTTCTGAACACTAGAGGAACAACTGAGTTAATAGCTGGAATTAGGTGAGATAAAAGTGCCTAGACAGAACTTTTTAGGAGTAATGTTTCTACAACTTGTCGAGTTGCCTTCTTCTGTTATTTTATTTTTTTGAATTTGAAATAAAGTTATTAAAAAATAGAAAAATGGCATAGAATATGAACAGGTAATTTCAAAAAGAAGAAACCTGATGGCAAAAAAATATGCTTAAAAAAAAAAAGTACAATTTCACTAGTAAACAGAAATGTCAAAACAAGAATACATTTGTTAGCTATCAAATTGGCAAAAACTAAAAGGACTGACCCATCCACATGTGGCTGATAGGTCAGGGAAATGACAACTCTTGCATTTACCTGGTGTAGAGGTAAAACAGAGGCCTCAAAAAAATGAAGCAGGAGGAGTGGGTGTGGCTCCAGCAGCTGAGTGCCCGCCTCCTACCTAGGAGGTCCCAGGTTTAGTTCCCCGGTGCCTCCTAAAGAAAAAAACAGACAAAGAGCAGACAACAAGCAAAAACAACAAGCAAACAGACAAGGGAGCCATTTGGGAGAGTGGAATGAAGCAGAAAGCATACAGAATAAACACAAAGGTCCTTCAGTGCTAAACCTCATTCAGGGTAACAGAAACGCAAATTAGAACTACAGTGAAAAAAGTCTCACCTATCAGATGAGCAGAAATTCCAAAGCTGGACAACATATCCTGTGGGCAAGGGGAAACAAGCCCTCTCACATACTGAGGACAGAAAAAGCCACAATGCTGGCAACATCTACCAAAACACCATTTGCATTCACCATTGGGCCCAGCAATTCACCCTGAAGTTACAACTTTAACACTATAAGAATACACATGCACAAAGTTAGTCATTGCAGCATTGATTATAATTGCAAAAGACTGGAATCAAACCAAATGCCCACACAAAGGAGAAGGTTATGCCAGGTACTCAGTGGAGCACTACGAAGCAGGAAAAAGAATTAGGATAACTTTGATATACTAAATGGAGTGATCACCAGGAAGTAGAGCAAAGAAAACTGCAAAGTACAAAACAGTGGTAGGCTGATATATGAAAGAATAAATACATACTTATTATTTTACAAAAAAGAAATACTGCAAGGATAATTCAAAAAACCTACAGAAGGAGAAGGGAACAGGGGAAAGGGGAGAGAAATGGAAGAGACACTTCTTCAGGTATATCATTTTATACAAATTTAAGTTTTCAGCCAAGTAAACAATTTACATTATTTTAAAAATTAAATTAAACCAAAAAGAGAAACAAATAGGCCCTAAAATTGAGAACTGAAACAAATGACTCTAACCATTTATTAAGTTAGTAACATAGCCACAGAGAAAAAAAAATATTTTAAGGGATTTTTTTTTTTTTTTTTAAATTTATCCCCCCTTTGCTGCTTGTGCTGCTGTGTCCATTCGCTGCGTGTCTTCTCTGTGTCTGCTTATCTCCCCCTTGCTGTGAGGTCTTGCCGCATCAGCCCACGCACGGCGCGGCGGCGCGAGCCGGCCTGCCCTCACAAGGAGGCACCGGGAAGCGAACCCGGGGCCTCTCATATGGTAAACGGGTGCTCTATCCATTGCGCCACACCTGCTTCCTGCCGTGAGGTTGCTGCCCATACCGCTCAGGCCGGCGTGCCCTCACAAGGAGGCCTCGGGACGCGAACCTGGGCCTCCCATATGGTAAACGGGGGCTCTATCCACTGAGCCACACCCGCTTCCCAAGGGACTTCTGAATTCACTACTTTAACTATACACTCTTGGTGGGATATATTCTAAGGACAAAAAGAACTGGAAAGAAAGCTTAAATTTTACTTAAGAGGTTTATTATTATAATAATATTGGCATAATCCTGAAACTATCATGCATATTATAGGGCAGAGCAAGTAAGTAATAAGTAAATATGTGATTATTAGTATTCCAGGGTTTTCAGTGTAAGAAAAATATGCATGTTTAATATAAAAATAAAAATAGAGAGGTTAGCACAAAGCTTACAATGTTAAATGTGAATTAGAAATACCACTGACTGACATCCTATCTCTGTTCTCTGGGAGAGCCTGGAAGCAATGACATCCCAGGAGAAATAAGCAAACCTGGCACACACATCTTTGGTCTCTAAACAGCATTCCCCACTGGAAGGGAACAGGACTCCTTAGAGAAATGCCTTATGCCAGAGCTGGGGCAGGGAAGGTCCAAGGTGAGTACAGAGCACCTTGCATGTCCAGAGAATGAAGGGAAAGAGATATGTCAAAAAGACACAAAAGCCAATTTGAAGCAGCCAAATCTGGGAAAATTTGAACATCAAAAGAAAAAAGTATCAATGACTAAAGATATTGAATGAATAAAAAATAACCCATGACTCCATACTGTTTCATAAAGGAAAAGGATTCAAACAAACAGAACAACAACAAAAAAACCCCAACTTCATTTGCTACCTGCAGTCGACTGAAATAATGGCCCCAAACACATTCATGCTCTAATCCCTGAAACCCGTGAATGTTAACTTATATAGCAAAAGTGACTTTGCAGATGTGATTAAGGATTTTAAAACGGGGAGATTATCCTGGATTATCTGGATGGGCCCTAAATTGTGATATATACAATCATTAGAGTCCTTATAAGAGGGTGGCAGAGGGGGATTTGACACAGAAGAGAAGGCAATGTGATCAGGGAGACAGATTGGAGAGATGTGGCCACAAGCCAAATAGGCAGCTAAAAGAGGCAGGAACAGATCTGCCCGTCTCCAAGGGGAGCACAGCCCTACCAACACTTTGATTTTGGCCCAGTGATACTGATTTCAGATTTCTGGCTTCCAAAACTGTGAGAGAATAAACTTCTGTTGTTTTAAGCCACCCAGTTTGTGGTAATGTGTTACAGCAAGCTTAGGAAAAGAATACACTAACACTGAAGACAAATCTCTACTCTGAAAACTGATAAAGAGAACAATGATCAAGACTTTACTCTGTCTCATCATGGGAAGAACTGCTGCTCATCCCCATTTGACGGAAAGCTGTTTTACAGAAACCACCAGATAACAAATGTAAAAGGAAGCAGAAAACTCACCATTCTACATCCCAATGACATACTTGTGCAAGAATCATGGATGTGTGCCAAAATTTTTGGCAAAAGGTTATTAGGGAACAGGATAGTTGCAGTCTCAATGCACCATCCATGAATTACTTAATTGCCAAGAGAAAAAAGTTCCTTTATGACAGAGAGTCCTGGTGGTCCTACTTTCACCACAAGAATCTCTCAGCTTCACTAACAGTGAGACAACCAGACCCCATGTGCCTCCTGATAGGCTGCATGGTAACCCACACAGCATCATGATGCTCAACCTCTAGAACGGGGTTCTTAACAAAGGGGTATGTGTGCTTGAATTGAAATTCAGAAAAAACATTCTTGTGTTAGTATATGTGTGATACATTTATTAAATAATACACAGTATAGTGTGGACTTAGTAAGAGGCTGTGATGGTTAGGCTAATGTGTCAACTCGGCCAGCTATTTGTGTCCAGGTGTGTATTAGTCAGCCAAAGGGGTGCTAATGTGAAATACCAAAAATGGGTTGGTCTTTATAAAGGGTATTTATTTGGGGTAGAAGTCCACAGATACCAGGCCATAAAGCGTTAAGTTTCTTCTCTCACCACAGTCCATTGCCACATCTTAGAGCAAGACAGCTGCCGGCGTTTGCCAGGGTTCAGGCTTCTGGGGTTCCTCTCTTCCCGGGGCTGCGTTTCTCTCCGGGCTTAGCTCCTGTTTCCTATACAAGGTCAGCTGTAGGCGATCAGGTGAACAGTTCACTTCTCTTCTCCTGGGGCCTTCTTTCCAACATCAAAGCTGCTTCTAAAAGACTGCTTCAACTCTGTTCTTTGCCTTGCCTTTTATATTCAATTCCCCACCCACCAGGGGGTGGGGCTCAATGCCCTACTGACTGACATGGCCCAGTCAACGCCCTAATCATAATTCAATCATGCCCAGATTAACAGATCAGATTACAGGCATGATCCAATTATATTTTTGGAATTCATAATTACAAATTCCCCA
>JAQZBX010101614.1:0-11245 GCA_029593785.1 Cabassous unicinctus
GTCCCTTTAAATCGGGCCGGCCGGTTGCTAGGTGACCGCGCGGCCCGCGCTGGCGCTGCACTGCAGAGGCTGGGGCTGGGGCCGGCCCGGACGGGTCGCCGTGGCCAGCGCCGAGCGAAGGGCCGCCGCCCGCCCGTGGTGGCGGGCTTCGGGCAAGAGAGGACAGGGCTCGCCGGAGCGCACCCACCCCTCCAGGTAGGTCTGCGGAAGAGAAAGCCCGGGCTTCCCTGGGTTCGCCCCTTCTCTCTCCTGGCTCCGGGACGCAGGGAGACTCGGGGCGGTGGCGCCCGCGGTCCCCACCTCGGCCCCCGCTGCGGGTTTCTTCGCCCTTTAGCACCCCGGGCCGGGAGCTGGCGAGCATTTGGGAACATGGAGCATGGGGAGTGGGGTGTAGAAGAAAGAGGGGGACAGGCCCCTCCCGCTGCCGGCGAGAGGGCAGGGACTGGGGAAGTGGAAGGTGTCACCTGCGGTTGGAACCGCCGGGGCAGCGCCCCGACCCAAACCACTTTCTCTCCTGTCCGAAGCTGCAATGGCAGGAGTTTCAGTTAACCATTTACAAAGAAACCCCCCAAACTATGCATACATAGATATAGCTTTATAGCAGGAATGTGACTCCCATACTAATTCCGAAGTCGCAGCCATCGGAATTGAGGTGACTCCAAGGCTTTTCTTCTAGAAGGAATACTTTCATGCTAATGACAAAAAGAATTCGGGGTGGTAGGCATTCACAGGGCCCAGTTTTCAGTGGTACTTTGCTTCCCTCCCAGTATCTGCCAAACAATAGAGAAGACAATTTGTCCCATGAAGTGGACACTCATATGTTAGGTTCCTAAAAGATGAAGGCAAAATTCGGGATCACTTCCCTTTTTAATGATTTTAAAAAAACAAACAAACCAAAACTCCCTCTGTGCTGCTAGGGAAGGAGACAAGGCCTTGGCTCCAGCCCTTTGCTAACGTGGCTCTTGGCATGCTCATTAGTAACAGGCTGCCGCTGCAGTGGGGCTCCTCTGTTCCCTAGGTGCTAAAGGTGAGGAGCTACTGTGCTGAATGAGAGGTTGCCATGATTCTTGTCTCATCTGATATTTGTATTGCTTGGGGAAGGGAGACTTAATGGCATAAGAGTTGGGAAAATAGGTTGACAAGTTATAAGGACAGATCACCTCTGTTGAAGTGCCTGGCATCTTGTTTCAGGCAGGCCAAATGACATTCTAAGCCTATCACTTATAGTTTTAATCTACATCTCAGGTGGAAATATGGGTTTGCGTGTTCCAGTTCATTATATTTTCTGATTACTCTGGGGGTGCTTTATTTTTTTCAGTTCAGACTGGAGAAGTGAAGTAACAGTATTCAATGTAAGACCTTGGACTTCAGGAACTGTAAGTACAGCTGTGTTGGCTGATATCTTATTATGGGTGTTTGGACGTGCAGAGCCTTACCCAACATTCTCGTCAACCTTGTAACTAGATCATCAATCTGTCTTGTCAGTACACTGCCTCATAGAAATATAAAAGAAAAGTGTCCTGAAAACTTTAGCTAACTCAAATAAAGCTCAGGGGAAAAATAAGTCTCTTGCCTAAAATGTCACCCCTAAAACTTCAGAAGTCAGAGGAGAAATTATAAGTATTTTGAAAAAAATAAAGCTCAATTAGAATCAAAGCATTATAGAATTTTCAGGAAGGATATTAAGTATCTTGCATTCAACAAATATCTAGTGAGGGCTACTATGTCGTCAGGTTACAGCTGGGGGTACAAAGATGAGTAAGATGGTCCAACTCTGGCCAGGAGATCTCAGAGTATTCATGTAACAAAAGTATGTATGAAATGCCATAGAAGCCCAGGAAAAACTCAGACTGCAGACTCATCCTTGCTAATCTTCAAACATACTCCAGTTGTAATATTTCTAAGAAGTTATTGGTTGCTATAAAAAACAATGGGGCATTTGGAAATTTCTTGGTAAAGCAATTGGTGATAAAAATGCAAACAACTTAGGTTATGGAAAAGCCTACCACTTTTCTGCCTAGAATAATCAATTTATCTTCAGGAATTTGGAGACATCAACAACCTACAGGAATTAAGTCTAATTTGTTCCTGAGGATGAAAGTTAAATTAACTTAACATTTGAGTTTTGTTACCTTCTGCTTACTTTAATAATACTTAATTTTTTTTCCCCAAAGTAACATCTATAGCCTTTTTCCCAAGGTCTGCTGGCTTCAGACTGGCAACTTTGAAGCATATATCTTTGGATAAGAGTTGGGTTGTTTAACTGGCTTGTTTCTGGTCAAAGGGAGGGTAAAGAAAACCTAAAATGAACAAAGAGCTGCCATTTAGAGTACACTTTAAAATTGCTTCCATTTCAACTTTTCATTCATTTCTCTTAACCATCTGTGAAATAGGTTTATTGTCCTTATTTTAATTTTGTACCTGAAGAAACCGAGGCTCACAGAAGGTACGTTTTCACATAATTCTAAAGTGTGGGAGCCAACATTTCTGAAGCCTTCAGTCTTTTCTCACCCTAGCCAACCGTCAATTCCTTTCTCAAGAACTTCTTTCTCCTTCTTCTCCACAATTTTTGTACTGTACAACCTGTTGACCCATCTCGACTTCAAATAGTTCATTTGGGTTCTCATTTTGGTATGTTATGGCTCATGGAAGTAACAGATTCTCAAGATGGTGGGGAGTAGAGAAGGTTCCCTAGAGGGGGCAAGCCTCGGAACGGTGGAAGCAGAAAAAAGTATTGAGGACCAACTGCTTTAAAGTCAGAACAGATTGCACAATTTAACAAAGAAGCAAAGCCAGTGACTTTCATTGTAGCAAATGTTTCTTTTTTCCTTTCTTGTTTGGGCCCAGGAGTTTTTTTGAGGGCTGGGAGAACTGAAATCATCTAGGAATAATGGGAGAAAGTTCCTTGGGCTAAGAGGGGACCTTTGTCTTGCCTTACCCTACACAGTGCTAAAAGCCCCGCCTCTAGTCGAGGGGGGCTGAGGGGCTGAGGGTAGTGACAGAAGGTTGCCCAGCAGAGCTTAGAGATAACCTTTTTCCTTTTCCACCCTTCATTCCCAGTTTACAAAGTTTGGGCTGAAGAACTCTTGTGAGGTGGGAAAAAGCCTCTGGATTTTTTCCAGACCTGTTTCACAGTGCCTTCCTACCCCTGCCTGGAATTATAATTGCTTTTTTTTTTTTCAGACAGATCCAGATTTAGGCAAAAGTGATGGCTCTGAAAATTTGAGATCCAATTCTAATGTAAATGACATAAGACAAGAGACAAATATCTTTGTTTTTATGTCAATTTCCCCTAAAGCATGGGATATAAAATATAAACATTTTTAAAAATGAAGAATTAACTTTCACGTTTTTACCACTTATCCTCCTTAATGTGAGTATATTCCCCAGGGCCCCATACAATAGAATACATTGAAAATGAAAGTGAGATGATTTTAAGAAATTCCCAAAGGATGATTCTGTGGGTTTCTCTTTTTACAATAAATAGTCGTGTATTATTTTCTGGAGCTGTATGAAGCTAGATATGCATTCACCTAAGATGTTTATGGGATGGTTCTACCTATAATGCCATAATAAATGATCACCCTTTGCTTATTCTCAACATTTATATGTGACATCACATTACCTTATAAATTTATTTTCAATTTATCAGTGGTTCTCAAATTCTTTAGGTGAATATAAACCACTTCCATTAACAAGTGATCCTTTACTCCACAAAAGTGCCCTACTACATTGCCAATGCAAAAAGAAAAAAAAAATCACCCGAGGATGAATGGTGATGTTTTCAGTGAGATGCTAACTAGAACCATCAGGAGTCTGTTAGTAATTCAAGTCAGACACAAATGAATAGACATAGTCATATAGACATCCAGGCCTTATAACAGTGCAATTCCAAGACCTTCTGGGGATTGCGGATTTTTATTGTTATTTTTGTCGTATGACTTTATATTGTTTTCCCATCTGTGTTCTGGCTTATTTGTTTCTCTATGTTTTTCATTTCTTCTGGGCCTTCCACCCCTCCTCTTTTCAGTCTCTCAGCATCTGATGTGGTGTTGGGTAGGCACTTTTAATAATAAAGGTTGACAACTGACCTGCTTTTATAAAGGCATGCTTATACTTTCAACAATGGCTTCTAGTTTGATTCGCCTCATACTGCAACAAATTACCTAGTCAAGTTTATTGAGAGCAAAATGGCTGCCATGCCAGAGTAGAGGAGTGTCATTGTTTCCAGAGGATATTCTCATAAAATGTGCCAAAGCCCATAAGCATAGTCCTTGTCCTTGCCAGAGAAAACTAATGCTATCCTTGTTCTGCATTAAAAAACAAACAGCACGGTTTGCAAAGAGAAAATGAGACTGGCAGTTTTTACCTTCAGTCTGGGCTTTGCCACACTCAGTGACTAGTTTTGGGAACAAACCTTTAAACTGTCTTACCAATGTGAAAAAGCTCGTTCCCATATCCACACACACGCACACAAAGGAGCAGCTCAGAGACCGCTTGACCCTACCCTGTGTAAGCTCAAGTCATGGGAGGGAAATTCCAAAAGGCTTTTCAAACCTTTCTCCTTTCTCTTTCTGCCCTTTGATATATGACATGCAATTCGCCTTACCCCCCTTCATTTTTCCTGTGTCCTTTTGTGGCCCTTTAAAAAATACCTAAGCTCAGAAAATAGTGGGTTGTTTCCTTTTAATTTGTGGAATGAAACCTTGCAGAAGAATAAAGAGGAATTGTAGGCAAGCACTGAACTGGGAGACAGGCTCTCAGTTTCACTACTCAGATATGTGGCCTTGGGCAAGTAACTTAACTTCTCTGTGCCTCAGTTATAAAATAAGCTGACATTTCCCAGTGGAAAGCATTGGCTATATAGGGCTCCTTGAAAGGCATTTCCTTTCAGACACCCAGGAAATTGTAGAGAGGCTCAGGGAAGAAAGGAAGTGAAATATATTTTTTAAAGTTAAAACACACACACACGTTTGCCAAAGATTTAAAGTGGGAAGTGGGGTGGAGATCGAAGTCATGTTTTCAAGGAAAAAAAAATTGTTAATGGAAAGAGTTATCCATTTTAACTTTAATCTGTTCCCAGACTTTATCTCGGGTTTGTCATTACTACTCTCCAGATATAAAGTGACCTCACCTTCCCTGCCCTTCTGCTTACCTCCTTCTCGATCAATTCCAACAATGCTTTCCATCCAGAATTACATAGGAGGAATAGCACTCTCTTCCATTGCTACCTGATTAGAAGCATTTTTATCTTTCACAGAATGGTCTGATAAGAATATAGCTGCTAAAACCTGTGAGTGGCAATTAGCATCACCCTCTTTTCTCCTGTCCCTGTTCCTTTTCTTTATGATTGCTGGAATCATCCCCACTCACGTGCATTCATACTTCTAGAGGGGGATAACCAGGATTATGATTATCGTCCCCTTTAACAACAGTTAGATCATAGAGGCTTCTGGGTGGTGGCTAGTAGAATAATAAAAGTCTGAAAGGACTATTTCAAGAGGAGAAAGGAGATGATGCTCTAATGGGAAATATATGCCATGAATTTCAAGTCTGAGTTTATCACTGTGGTCTGATTGACTAAATGTTAATAAAGCTTGGCTTATGGCTTTCAAACCAATCATTTAAACACCTTCATTGAACCCCCAAAGAGTTCGTTTTAGTAATATTTATATCTTCACTTTTCCTCAAAGCCAAGTAGTTGCCAGTAGGGATTGTACCCATGGGGATAATAAGTCCCTTACCTCTTTTTTTATTTGAGAGCATATTCAGTACCTGTTAGGTATCAAGTTTATTCTCTCATTGCTTATAGCAAGACAAATCTGTTTTATTTAAATTACTCTTGATAAAAAGAAAAGACTAGAGTGGTAATACATGAAAGAATGGTTATCTGGAGGCCATGGGATTATGAGAGAGTTTCATTTTGGTCTTTGTCCTTTTCTGAGTTTTCCAAAATTTCTACAAATAGCATGCACTACTTTTATAATCAAAACAAAAATGTTAATTAAACAATAAGCAAACACAACTGCCATTTCTCATGGCCAAGAGATAGTTACATTTGCATGCACAGGAAAAATAAATGCAGGCATACTGTGATTTTTCTTAGTGGAGATGCTACAAATAATTTACAGTAAATTAATGCATAAAGTGGCCCTTCCCTCTTCTTAGTACTCTCCAGTTTTATAAACTTTTCTCCTTTCTCTTTCTACCCTTTGGTATGTGACATACAATGCTCTTTACCCCTCCCCTTTCATTTTTCCTGTCTCCTTTTGTGGCCCTTTGAAAAATACCTAAGCTCTGAAAGTAGTGGATTGTTTCCTTTTAATTTGTGGAATGAAACCTTGCAGAAGAATAAAGAGGAATTGTAGGCAAGCACTGAACTGGTGGCCCTTCGGAGTGTTGCTTGGGTCCTTCTTTCTCCTTTCCCTCAGAAGCAGTTACTGGTGTATTAACAAATATTTAAGTGCTTTAGGAAAACTGTTAAGGATTCCCTTTGACTAGAGAATATGCCTTTTGAAACAAAATAATCATCCTCTAATTTTTCAAATAAATTTGAAATGTTGGCTGCCTAGTGATTTAATATGCTAAGTTTTCACCTGTAAAACTACACTTGGAATCAATATCTTAGGAAAACACCTTTGGTAGCATTAATATTTTCCATTGTTGACATTGGGTTCTCATCATGGAACTGCTATCAAAATGGATAGAATTTTGTACACTTGGCAATCTTGCCCAAAGGCAAAGCCCAAGACTGGAATAGCAGGAATTTACAGGTCAAGACAGAAGGGCATTTGGCAGTTAGTCATAAGGAAGTCTGCATGGTATACTTTACCAAAAGCGGCTCACATTGCATTAAGCCCTGATGTTTTAGTCACTTTAAAGAATGAATAGACAGTACTCCAACCCAAAAGAACTAGAGAAAAATCAGACATGTTGGAAGCACAGGTATTAATATTAACCTACTAACTGTACAGCATTTTTGTTCTTATAAAGCAGTCTACTTTCATATGTGTTTCCATTTCTATGCATTTCTATTTCTCATAGAACTATTTTCTCTGACTAGAATAAATAGCCACAGGTGTCAATTTACTGGTTGTTTTTCATAGGACTGGAGAATTTTAAGGCTGGAAGGGTCTGTAGAACCCAACTAGCTCAACCCTTTCTATTTATAAATGAGGGAACTGAGGCTCAAGTCACTCAATGAGTTTTAGAGGGAGAGCCAGCATTCTTAGTTCTTTCTACTACACTAGCTGCCGTTGTAAATAATTTGCCTTGATTTAAATTGTTTTTCCAGGAGTTGGAAGAGGTTCCTGAAGAAATGGATGCTAGAAGAAAACACTGGAAGAGGAATATGTTTACTCCTAGTGTTAGTACACAGGATTTTCTAAGTCAGGCTTCTCAGTCTGAAACTTCTTCAGAACAAACAACTTCAGATAAGACCAAGAGAATGGAAGAAATTTTTAATTTGTCCAGTAGAAAGTTTCAAGAAAAAAATAAATATAAGAGGAAAGAATATATTTCCCAACTAAATGAAAAAGAACAAGAACCAAAATTAAGAGAGAGAAAGATAAACATTTCAAAGAATGAAGCAGACACAAATCCTGCCTCCTGTGAAGCACCTAAATTGGATGTTGCAACCGAAGAAAGCTTTAAAAGCACAGAAAATCGTTCTGCCTGGAGTACAAAGGAATTACCAACCCTATGCCGGCGAGACACAAGGAAGAAAATCACCGAAGGAATGTCTCCAAAACTTCGCCTGAACCTTTTAAATGCAGAACTGGAAGAACTTAATATGAAATGCAAAAGAATAGAAGAGGAATTTGAAAATGCCGAAAAAGAACTTTTGAACTCCAAAAAAGATGTTTCCACAAAACCCCTAAATTTTCAAGAAACAGGAATGGACACCTCGAAGAATGACCAGGAGCTTCAAGCGTTAAGAAATGACCTGTCTGAAAAAGCAACAAATGTAAAAAACTTAACTGAAGAGCTGCAGCAAGCCAAAGAAGTCATCCACAAGTTGAACCTTGAGAACAGAGATTTAAAAGAAACTGTTAGGAAGTTAAAGCGTCAAACTGAGGTTGGAAATGCACTCCTAAAAGAAGAAATGAAATTATATTATGAATTAGAAATGGAAAAGATCCGTGGAGAGCTTGATGCCATCAAGAATGAACTGAGGGCAGAGAAGACCTTGCAAGCAAGAAATAACAGGGCCCTGGAGTTGCTTAGAAAACACTTTGCCTCAGTAACATCATCAAGTACCCTTGACCGCTTTACAGAGGATTGTTTTTAAAACCTAAAAAAAAAAGCCTTTCATTAGGCAAGTCATTGAGCCAAATCAGTGTTTATTTTACTTCCTTTGTCTACTACTTAAAATGTATGTAATAGGATATGATTTTCATTTTTGGTGAATCAGAGTATCTGTAAAACATGTAGATGTTAACTTCAAAGCTTCTGCTTTTTCTTTCTAATGAAGTTATTGCGAGAGTCCAAATGGAAATGAAGCTTCAGAAATCTTTTTGTTTTTTTTTCATATTTCATCAAAGACACATAGTGATTCACCACATCATCTGTGAATACAAATAACAGCCATTTTGGGATCTTGTGAGCAATATGTCTTTGGCACATGAATATTCTGACATCTATATTCATTAAATGTTAACAATAAAAATCTTGTTTATGTGTGTAAGCATAATATGTGTCTGTGGGTCTTGAAGCTTCAAATTCAATAGGATATATCTGCTTTCTTTATGGTCTAACCTTGATTAGGCATATATAAACACCTTGCGGGGGGGAATGCAGTTTTTTTCTTCCCCCTGCTGCTTTCCCCATGTTTTCTCCTTTGACCTGGCCATGGTTCCCATAGACTAGAAGACAACTTCAAGACATTGCTGTGTCCTTTGCAAGAGCCCTGCTTTTGTCAGCAATGACTTTTGCATTTTCTTCTGTCGGCCAGCAAGGGGCGTTATTTGCACAGTTCTTCCACAATTCAACCAGAGCAAAATTTATAGGCTTCCTGCCTAGTTTACACCACCAGCTAGCCAGGGCTGTGGTGAAAGGTGTTGGATGTCATCCAGGTAAAGCTTTTAGTGAGCTGGCTTGACTTTCACAGTAGTTTATTGAGCTGGCTTGATTTATACAGTAATCCAGCCACAGTAAATCCAGCAATGGCAATTTATTTTATACTTACAAAGAGTAAAAGGTACATATACATATGCTCAATCCTTTGGGGAAATGAGGGACCAGTTGATTCTCTGCATTTGTTTGTATTAATCATCATCATGTGTTGTAATTGAAGCTCTATTTGCACGATATTTTTTTGTAGGAGGTACTGGGGATTGAACCCAGAACCTTGCACATGGGAAGCAGGCACTCAACCACTGAGCTACATCCACTCCTTTCCATGATATTTTTAAGCCCAATAAACCAGGTGTGATTATGGAATATGGGGGTGGGATGCATTTTAATTGTGTCAGGATTTTCCCTGATGGGAAAATCCTCAGACTGGGAGTCAGGACACTTGGGTTCCAACTACTGGCTCTACCATTAAATAGCTAATTAACCTTCTGGGCCTCAAAGTCCTCATTTACAAAATGAGGGAGTAGATCTATCATCAAGATTCTGTTTAGTTCTAATGATGTGTGATTTCACCTCAGTGATTTTATTTGCAAGTGTAACTGTGACCTCGTGAGGAAGTAAAACTTCTCTGGCATTAGATACATTCAGCCCTAATACTTTGGGGGACCTACTTTGCCAGCCCACCTTTCAAAGGAACCATAAGCAGGTTCCTTTTTAGAGTTTGAATATCTCCAAATACTGTGCCAATAGTAAATTAGGAGAGGGAGTAAAGGAGGTTATTTCTCCTCCTTTCCCTTGTTTCCTCTTTACTCGTTAAGGTTTGGGGAGGCGCTAAATGCAGACAAACTGAGCTGACCTAGAGGTTGAACAGGGCTAGCCTGGCCTGAGAAGACTGGACTAAAATGGTAAATGAGAATCTTGGGAGATTTTTGACTTAGTCCCACTAACTTAACCCTGGGACTTGGAAGTCTGCCTCGGAGGAAGAGATGACTTTCAGGTTTTTGGTGGTCATTGACTTCCCACTAAGGGTATAGACACAACAGAAAACTAGGAACTCTTTGTCCTATTTGACCTTCTTCCTCATTGCCCCCTTAAAAATTACCCCTTTGTTCTTGCCCCATCTAGACTCTCATGCCCTGACTGCTAGTGTGCAGAGCAGCCTACATGTTTAAGATATTTCACAAATTGTATATGACCACTAGGCTGCATCCTCTCAGGATATTTCAATCTTCAAAGAGGAGCTTTTAACCTGGGAGAATTTCTGCAACCAACAATACAGCTAAGGTTTTCAGTAACAACTTGATTTATCTTGTGTGAGTGTGCATGTGTGGTTACATGTGCTGGCTTGGGTAGGAGGAAGAAATGTAAAGGGAAGTCAAGAGAAGGTAAGTACATGGCTTAGCCCTGCTCTGGGGTGAGGTGGGATGGGGTTGTATTTCCTAGGATGGAACTGGAACACAGATTCTTGATGAGAGACAGCCTGGGAGGCTAAGCCCTAGCAAGGCCTGTCCTGTGGAAAGGCTTTATAGAAAGCCTAGGCCCAGACACCAACCGGGAAACCATATTGATATTCATATTCATATACATATGCAAACACATATACATATACATATACATAGTACCAACGGAGAAATGGAAGACTGGGTGTATTAGTCTGCCAAAGGGGTGCTGATGCAAAATACCAGAAATCGGTTGGTTTTTATAAAGGGTATTTATTTAGGCCAGACACTTATAGTTACCAGATCATAAAGCGTAAATTACTTCCCTCACCAAAGTCTATGACCACGTGTTGGAGCAAGATGGCTGCCGAAGTCTGCCAAGAGTTCAGGCTTCCTGGGTTCCTCTCTTCCCTGGGCTTGCTTCTCTCCGGGCTCAGGCTTGCATCTCTCCACAAGGCCAGCTGTGGACTATCAGGCGAACAGCTCGTCTCTTTTTCCCGGGGCCTTCTCTCCTTCCTCACGACCAAGCTCCTCTGTGTGCTTATTTCCTGGGCTCCAGCATTAAAACTCCAAACTCCCTTCTCTGTGGTGTGGTTTCTCTGTGAGTCACTGCCCACCAAGGGGGCGGGGATGCAACATCCTGCTGATGTGGCCCATTCAAAGACTTAATCATTATTTAATCAAGTAAAAGTGAAACCTCAGAATCCAATACACTCTAATATACCCAGAGG
>JAQZBX010101615.1:0-11242 GCA_029593785.1 Cabassous unicinctus
TTGTATCCCACTGGGTAAGGGTTAACAATTCATTTACTTCTATACATGCACACAGTTATCAAGCAATGAAGTAAATGGAGGGCATATGAGGGAATATGCTTCTCACTGTGGTATGGGAAGTTATAGATAAACAAGGGCAGAACACTGTATTCTTTTGTGTTATTGGTTTAGAATTAGAAACATCAGTATGAATATATGTGTAAGTGAACCTAGATACAAAAGTGTGCATGTATTAATATTTATACAGATGTGCATATATACATGGTAGTGTACGCAAATATATTTCCTTACAATCTCTGTGGAGAGGGACCAGTAGAAAGCCACATATAGTGTCCAGCCTTTGGATTTTAATACTATTCTCTGAAATGAGTCTTATTGGAGTAACAGTTGACTGCAGGATTTTGACAAGAGATATATAAAAACAATCTGGAGCTTCTTGTAGTACTAAAATAAAATCCTCAATGATGGGAATAATATTAAATAGACTCAGGGCACAGATGAAAGAGCTCCCATAGCTAAAATTAGAACAAAATGAACAAAAAAATTTAAAAAAGTTTTATCACAATCCAAATTATAAAATAAATTTCATGAGTCAATCCTAATCTAAATAAATTATTGATTAAATAAATAAGAGATATATCTTCTATGCAGAAGAATTCCAGTAATTTATGCAAATATTGCTCTCTCAAAGCGGTGCAGCAAAAATCCCGCTCCTGCATGTATGTTTCACATAGTGACTTCTTTGCAAAGTTGATATATGGAAAGGCAGAAAAATGAGGAACTTTATACTGGGGGAACCTCAAAACACTGTTTATAATATCAACAATAACAATGACAATTCATGTTGATAGGATGTGCCTGGATATGATGTGATTTTATCTCAGGTGTCTTCCTTTTAATCCTATAAACCCAGTCTAATCATGTGAAGAATATCAGAAAAAATCCAATTGAGGGAAATTTTACAAAATACCTGATTTGCACTTCTCAAAACTATTCAGATAATCAAAATGAGGAGAGTCTAAGAAGCTGTCCCTGCCATGAAGGGCCTAAAAATTTATTACAAATAAATGTAATGCAGCGTTTTAGATGGGAGATGTTAAGAACAGGAGAAAGTAGGTGGGAGGTCCTTGGAAACACTCTCTGCATCCAGGCTATTTTTATGTAAAGGTAACACTGTTCTAAGATATTAAGTTTATGAGAAATTAATTATGAGTAAAACACAAAAGCCTAAGAAAATCAAAGTCCAAGTTTTGATACAGACACAATTAAATACCTTGGACAAGAATATCACATTGCTGTAAGTCACACAGTCTTTCTCCATGTACTCACTTCTATTTCTCTAGCACGTATCTCTTTGAGATGAAGAACAATGTCTTACTCATTTCTTTATTCCCAAAATAATTTTTAGTGCCTACCATGAAGTGTTTGACGATTAAATGCTGGTTGAATGACTAAAATTAAAAAAAAAAATGAATGAATGTAGTTAAGCAGATGCTTGCAACAATTGTAGACAAAGAAGGAGCAGTGAAAAAAGGAAAAATGCTGGGGAGAAAGGGAAGCCCCATGAGTGAGAGCTAACACCAGAGGGGCCATAAGGGAGAAAGAAGATTGTTTGATGTATCCATTATCTCCTTCCACAATCAGGCTTTTCAAATTGGCAGGACTTTGTATTTTAATTTTATTTTACCTGCAAAACCTGTTGATGCCCCTAAATTTTCTACCAAGAAAAGGGGTCCCTGGAGTCATTACACTGTCTTCCAGCACCTGTGAAGATTCTGTGACTTATTCAGAAATTATCAAGGCAGGGTCTGAATCCAACAAAGCAGTTTATTCCTTGAATGATGGAGAAAATAGGAAGTTCTGCTCCTAGAAAGAAAAATGAGATGGAACCACTCACGAAGTCTTTAGAAGACAAAATTGTGTTTTCTCTTCACCAGAGATTAATAAAGCAGAACTGAGAGAGTGTATGGGAAGCATTTAGATTTCCCATGGTTTTAGGGATTCCATTCCCATAAGCATCATTAAAATTATTATTCTGTCTCTCTAATCATGGAGATACATGGAAATTTGCACTGATTTTGACATAGTTCCCTGAGATAAGAAAAACACCATGGAAATTTGCACTGATTTTGACCCTTGGGAGACAGTTTTGGAACTCCAAGTTCATCTCTTATCCCAGTGGATAAGTGAATGGCTGGAAAACAATTTTACAAGCTAACTATACCCATAAAAGGGCAGGAGTAGCTATTCTAATATCAGACAAAATAGACTTTAAATGCAAAACTATTGTAGGAGACAAAGATGTACAGTATATATTAGTAAAAGGGGTAATCTCAAGAAGAGAGAACAATCATAAACATTTATGCACCTAATTGGGGTGCCTAACATAAATGAGGCAAACTCTGGAAAAACAAAGTGGAGAAATAAATGCCTCTACAATTTTAGTGGGGGTTTAAAACACCATTATCATACTTAGACAGAACTTATAGACAGAGAATCAATAAATAAAGACTCTGAACAATACATTAAAGAACCTAGACTTAATAGACATATAAAAACATTACACCCAAATACAGCAGGATTCACATTCTTCTCGAGTGCACATGGACCATACTCCAAGATAGAACACATGCTAGGCCACAGAACAACACTCAATGAACTCAGAAAGATTGAGTTTGTACAAAGTAATTTCTCTGACCACAATGGAATGAAATTTGAAATCATTAAGGGCCAGAGAAACATATTAGGCACAAAGATATGGAAGTTAAACAACACACTCTTAGACAAACAGTGGGTCAAGGAGGAAATCTCAAAAGAAATCAATCACTACCTTGAAACTAATGAAAATGACAACACAACATATCAAAACCGATGGGATGTGATGAAAGCTGTCCTGAGAGGGAAGTTCATAGCCATAAATACATATACTAAAAAAGAAGAAAGAGCTAAAATTGAAGACCTAACTGCATATTTGGAGGAATTGGAAAAACAACAACAAACTAAACCTAAAGGAAGTAAAAGGAAGGGAATAACAAAGATTTGAGCAGTAGTAAATGAAATAGAGAATAAGAAAGCACTAGAAAAAATAAACGAATCCAAAAGCTGGTTTTTCGAGAAGATCATTAAAATTGGCAAACCCTTAGCCAGACTAACAAAGAAAAAGACAGAACAGATGCAAATACACAAAATAAGGAATGAGCAAGGGGATATCACTACTGACCCCACTGAAATAAAGAGTATCATAAGAGGATACATTGAAAAATTATATGCAAACAAGAATGATAATTTAGAGGAAATGGACAAGTTTCTAGAAACTCACAAACGACCTACATTGATGAAAGAAGAAACTGATGAACTCAACATTGTAATTACAAGTAAAGAGATAGACTCAGTCATCAAAAGCCTCCCAACTAAGAAAACGCCAGTACCAGATGGCTTCACAGCTGAATTCTACCAAACATTCTGGAAAGAGCTAACACCGATTCTGCTTAAGCTCTTCCAAAAAATAAAAGTAGAGGAATATTACCTAACTCATTCTATGATACCAACATTACCTTAATACCAAAACCAAACAAAGATATCACAAGAAAGGAAAATTACATACCATTTTCTGTAATTAACCTAGATGCTAAAATCCACAACAAAATACTTGCTAATCACATTCAACAACATATCAAAAGGATTATACTCCATGGCCAAGTGGGTTTCAACTCAGTTTTGCAAGGATGGTTCAATATAAGAATATCAATCAAAGTAATACACCACATAAACAGATTGAAAGAAAAAAATCATGTGATCATCTCTATAGATGCAGAAAAAACTTTTGACAAACACAGCACTGTTTCCTGATAAAAACACTGCAAAAGATAGGAATAGAAGGAAACTTTCTGAATATGATAAAGGGTATATATGAAAAGCCCAAAGCTAACATCATCTCCAAAGCTGAAATACTAAAAGCCTTCCTTCTGAGATCAGGTACAAGACAAGGATGCCCACTATTACTACTCCTATTTAACATTGTCTTAGAAGTACTTGCTCGAGCACTGAGGAAAAAAAGATATAAAAGGCATCCAAATTGGCAAAGAAGAAGTAAAAATTTCATTATTTGCAGATGACATGATCCTATACATAGAAAACCCGGAGAAATCTACATCAAAGCTTCTAGAACTTATAAAGGAGTTCAGTAATGTCACAGGCTATAAGACCAATGGTGAAAAATCATTAGGATTTCTGTACATCAATAATGAGCAATCTGAGGAGGAAATCAAGAAAAAAATACCATTTAAAATAGTAACTGAAAGAATCAAATACCTAGGAATAAATTTAACTAAAGATGTAAGGGCTTATATACAGAAAACTACACAACACTGTTAAAGGAAATCAAAGAAGACTTAAATAAGTGGAAGAATATTCCCTGTTCATGGATAGGAAGACTAAGCATTGTCAAGATGTTTATCCTAACCAAAACTAATCTACAGATTTAATGCAATCCTAATAAAAATCAACACTGTATTTTTTAAGGAACTGGAAAAACTAACTACAAAATATATTTGGAAAGGTAAGAGGCCCCGAATTGCCAAAGACATATTGAAAAAGAAAAATGAAGTTGGAGGTATCACACTACCTGATTTTACAGCATACTACAAAGCTACAGTGCTCAAAACTGCATGGTATTGGTACATGCATAGAATGACTGACCAATGGAAACAAATTGAGAGCTCTGCTACATCCTTGCATATACAGTCATCTGATATTCGACAAGGCCACCAAGCCCACTCATTTGGGAGAGAATGGCCTGTTTAACAAGTGGTCCTTGGAGAACCGGATACCCATATCCAAAAGAATGAGAGAGGAATACCATCTCACACCTTATACAAAATCAACTTAAGATGGGTCAAATATCTAAATATAAGAGCCAAAACCATAAAGACCTTGGAAGATAATGTAGGGAAGCATCTACAGGACGTTGTAATAGGAAATGGTTTCATGAACTTCACACCCAAAGCACAAGCAGCAAGAGAAAAAATAGATAAATGGGATCTCCTCAAAATTGAAAACTTCTGCACCTCAAATGACATTATTAAGAAAATAAAAAGCAAGCCTACCCAGTGGGAGAAAATATTTGGCCACCATATATCTGATAGTAGCCTAATATCCTGCATATATAATGAAACCCTACACCTCGAAAATAAAAAGACAAACAGCCCATTTAAAAAATGTGCAAGTGACATGAAAATACAATTTTCCAAGGAAGAAATACAAATGACTAAAAAGCACATGAAAAAATGCTCTACATTGCTAGCTATTAGGGAAATGCAAATCAAAACTACAATGAGATACCATCTTACACACATCAGAATGGCAGCTGTTGAAAAAACAGCAGACGATAAGTGTTGGAGAGGATGTGGAGGAATAGGAGCCCTCATCCACTGCTGGTGGGATTTTGGAATGTTCCAGCCACTGTGGAGGGCATTTTGGCGGTTCCTCAGAAAACTAACAATAGATTTTCCATGTGATCCAGGGATTCCACTAATGGTATATACCCAGAAGAATTGAAAGCAAAGACACAAACAGATATATGCACACCAATGTTCACGGCGTCATTGTTCACAATTGCCAAAGTTGGAATCAGCCCCGGTGCCCATCAACAGATGAACGGATAAGCAAAATGTGGTAGCTCTAAGAAGGAATAGAATGTTAACACACAGAATAACATGAATGAATCTTGAAGACCTCAAGTTGAGTGAAGCAAGCCAGGCATTGAAGGGTGAACTCTATATGACCTCAGTGATTTGAATTGAGGAAAGTGAGCAGTCTCTGAGAACCATTGTCTGAAAGATAGGTTAACAAGGGAGAGAAAGAGTAGAGAAGGTTTTGAGCCTTCACCCATATCCAAATAATCTATGGTAAAGTGATAGAGTATAGTTTCATATTGAAGGATACGGCAGGTGGTTACTGATATTACTGGGTTTGGTGGTGCAGGGTTGACAGGTGGGTAGATTAGGAAGTGTGGGTTAGAATACCCAGGATACTGGGTGGAGAGAAGGGAGGGGGACTAGGTGAACATGGGATTTGTGAGTATGATGTTGAAAGTGCAGTAGTGGGAATGCTCTTATGGTAGTATGACAAGGTAGTGTCACTTGTTTAAGGTGTAGGATGGGGGGCATTGAAGATGGGGTGCATCTGGAGTAGGCTTCTGGGGAGTGTGTGAGATTTCATCTCATCATAATGAGTTGTGTCAGGGAGTGGATCTCCACACAGTGAGTGGGAAGGAGATGGACCCCCATCTTTGGGAGGACTGATTCACCCAGAAACAGACAGGTGGGTGTTTCCTAGGTGCATGCGTGGACAGAGGACATGGTACATATCATCAAAAACTATCAAACTGTACCATCTAAATTGTAAGCTATACTGTAAATGATTGAAAATATTTAGTAGCTGTGTTTCACTATATGTAAAACAATTATAACAATGCTGCTATCCACATAAAATAAGGTTTTAATGTGGGGTGAGGAAAGGGGAAGGAGGTTGGGTATATGGGTCTCTAGTATTCTGTGTGTGACTTTGCTGTGACCTAAAACTTCTTTGAAAATTAAATGAAAATTTGGGAGACATTGGGGAGTAATAGTGGGCAGGTACGACAGTACGGACTGGACACCCGAAAATGCAGTATTAAAAGGAAAAATATTTTTTAAAAATGTTTTTAATTGTTTTGTTCTTTCCCATTTTTTGAATATCCCAATCCTTTAATTTAATTTTATTTTATTTCTAGTTTTTTTTTAAGTTTCTATGTATTTTATCTCTTATATTTAATCTTATCTTTATTATTCATTTTCCCATTAATTGTATTTGCTATTATATGGGCTTTATCTTGGTGGTGTGGGATGTTGTTGGAGGTATGGATGGTGGGGAACATGGGAATCCCTGTAATTTCTGAGTAATATTTAGGTAATCTAAGCATCTTTAAAAATATATATATACATATATATTTTATATACAAAAAACATTTATGTAAACTAATGCACATATATGCCTATGTATTTATATATCATTTTACAAATATTGGTATGTTTTGTGAAAATTTTGATTTTTACCCACAATAAAAAAATTAAAAATTAAAAAAAAAATAAAGGAAGTTTTGGATCACAGATGGGTTACAGAGGGGGCAGGAGAGGATCATTGGTGGGGGGTGTCTGGGATGGGGGTTTCATGGGAGGAAGTTCACCTAAATATACATGAAACATATATATATATATATAATAGCTCAAATGATCAATGGGTGGGGCATGGTCACAGTGGGTAGACAATCACTCAGTAAATGAGGTAATACTGAATTCCCAGCTTGAATTCTGCCACATTCTCCAAGGGAGCAGCAACAGTCCCCAGAGTGCAGGGGCAGTGTCTGGCAAAGGAGGAGAATCCACTGATGGGTTCTTCTTATTAATGACTAGCCTTATGAATCTTTGCTCTTGTAATTGAAACTTAGCCTACTGTTATGGGGTGCCTAAGGGTTGCCACCTAAGAGCCTCCTTGTTGTGCAAATGTGGCCTCTCTCTAAGCCAAACTCAGCATATAAGTGCTTTACCTTCCCCCAGCATAGGACATGACTCCCGGGGATGAGCCTACCTGGAAATGAGGGATTAACACCAAGTGCCTACTCGCAATATGACTGGGAAAGACCTTGAATAAAAGGAGGAAAAGTTAAAGACAAATGAGTTCATGTGGCTAAGAGAATTCAAAGAGAATCAGGAGGTCATCCCAGAGGTCACGCTTACGCACACCTTAAGAGGATCTCATAGAACACCAAAGTGGATATTACACAGAGGGGCTCCTGAGGGCTCTGGAGACACCCAGGTCCTATATAAGGGGGGATAGCTCCAGATACTGATGCCTTATCAGTGGTCTCTACTTTGGAATCTGTGCTCCTGAGAGTGACAGATTTGGAATCAAGTAAGTCCTCCCTGCACATGGTCCATCAGTCCCTTCTATTCAAACCTCTATGTGATGCTGGTATTTGTAGGTATAATTCCAGAGACTGGAGTCTCTGTCATGCTAATGTGCCAGCTGTGCCTGGAATCTCAGTGGAGCTGCAACTCCTGCTCTACACCTCAATGGACTCCCCCAAGTCACCTGATGAGGAGACGAGGACAGACAATGGCCATCCCAGGGAATGGAGAGAGCCTGCAGCTGCAGGCAGGATAATCCCATCCACTGTATCCATGGGATATAAGCCCCTTCTCAGTTGGAGGTGGAGTGGACATCACCATCCCAAACTCCTCAGGATTGGGGAAAGAGCTATGAACTAGAGTGGACTTAATGGTATTCTGTTTTAGACATGTTTTGATTCAAGCAATGGAAGAAATTACAACTGTGAGGTGGAGCTAGTGGCCAATGGATGCTTTTGGGGCAGGGAAGGGAAAAGCAGTTGTAAAACAGGTGCTTTTTCAGAACTTGGGAATTATCCTGAGTGACATTACATCGGAAGATATAGGCCATTTTACATCAGCATATAACATGCAGAACTGTGTAGGAGAGGGTGTGGTCTACAATGTGAAATATGGTCCATGCTTAGTGGCAAAGCCCCAGGATGTGTATATCCATTGCAGGTGATGTGCCACACTAATGAAAGATGTTTATGTGGGATGTTATGGGAGGTGTGGGAGGTGGGGAACATGGGAATCCCTGTAATTTTTTTGTAACATTTATGTAATCTAAGCATTTTTTTAAAAAATATATATATAGATACATATATATATGTATCTATATATATAAATCATTCAACAAATAAGCAAAAAAATTCTATATTTTCAGAGCTGATGACAGCACAACTCTGTGATGATACTGAGAGCCACTGAATGTAAATATTGCATCAGTTGTACAAGGCAGAGGACCATATAACACAGTGAACCCCATGGTGAATTATGAGCTCTGGTTAACAGTATAAATATTATATACACACACACACACACACACACACACACACACACACATACAAATATAATTCTCATGAACTATAACAAATATACAATTCTAATACCTGGTGTTAATAATAGGATGGTTTGTGGAAAAATACATCAGATATAATCTATGGACTGTATTTAGCAGTAGCAGTAATATTATGATGATGTTCTTTCATCATTTGTAACAAATGTGTCACAGCAATGTAAGGTATTGATGGTGGGGTGATACATTGGAATCATGTATGGTATGCCTGATTGTTTTATCTCATAATTTCTCAAAATATACTATGCTTTCCAGGGAACTCACACCTTTTTATATTTATGAAAGGGGACTCAATTTCTAGTTTTTTCCTTACTAGGTTTTATTTAATATTGTTAAGTGAAATAAAATGTAATCATTTTAAAGTTTTAAAAAAATTAACAAATGTTCATATGTACTGTCATCAATATCAACGGCCAGTCAGTGGTCCATTCAAATTCACTAGTCATTTCCCTTGTACTTGTGTGATTCTTGCTGTCCCATTGGAAGATGTGGCAGAGTTCTCCAGGATGGGAATTCAATATTCTTTTAGTTATTTTTTAAATCTCCACCCAAATTGACAATGTCCCATCTATACTTGAACACCTTTATATGCATTAAAAGTATGCCCAGGTGAACCTCCTCCCATGCATCCCCCTTTGCTGACACCCCACACCAATCATCCACCCCTGCCACAGTTGTAACCCATCAGTGATCCAAACCTTCTTCAAAAATGAAGCCAACAAAATAACTAATGACAGTTAATAATAAAATGAAATAAAAATGATAGTTTTAAAAAAATAATAAATAAAATGCAAAAAATTTAAAAATTGGAAGAATAAAAAATTGAAATATATAGAATTAAAAAAACATTCTGATATTATGTCTTTCATCATTCTAATATCTGTTATCGTGTATGTACAGTGAAATTTTCTTCAGTTTATTCCCAGAGTGTCTTATTTTTCACTTTGTCTTCAAAGAAGCTTTAGGTTATAGAAAAGTGACATACAGAATATAGGGGATTTCCATATACCCTATATCTTCCTCCTTTTCCGTTTTTCCCTATTAGTAAATTTTTAAACGTGAATGCTACATTTGTTACAATTGATGTGCACATTTTAAAGCATTGCTACTAATCATGGTCAATGATTTACATTATGGTTTACATAATGGACTATACATTTTATAGATTATGATGAATTTGACATGGTCTGTATCCATCATTGAAAGATCATGTAGTGCAATTCAATGGCCCCAAAAATGTCCTATGTTCCATCTTTTCTATACATCCCTCCCCCTCCCTCAGGACCCATGGTAACCACCAAGATTAATTCACTGAAGGACAAGATTCATAGTTACTTGCAAAAACATTATGTAATTGAAATACTGTTATGTCCTCTGCTATTAGGCACTGCTTATGTTCTTGACCGACTCCACCACCAAGAACTTATACGTTGTGAAACTTTTTTTGCAATTGATGATAGCACATTTTTATAAGTGTACTATTAATTAAAGTTCATGGTTTAACCTAATGCTCAATGTTTGTGTAATGTAGGTCAAGGATTTTTAAAAATGTTTATTCTTTTTTTCAAGTATGCAACCTAAAATATATATTCCTGTTTTGTTAATTACCTTCACAATGTTATGCTGCCAACACCACCATCCATTACTATAACATTTCCATCATTCCAAAAAGAACCCTGTACAGATTAAGCCTTAACTCCCCATTCCTTATCCTCAGCCCATACTTTATTATCCTATATTCTATATTCTGACTCCTTGCATTTGCTTTTACTAATTGTTTCAAATGCTGTATTTCTCCTTTTGCATATGACTGATTTCGCTCAACATAGACCTTCAAGGCTCATCCATGTTGTACAATATTTTTCAAACTATTTTGTTGACCTTAGTATCCAGTATTATTATTTTATTATGTACCAGGCATCATTCAACACACTGCTTTTCTTCATCATTGTTGTGTTGCAAATATAGTTTAAGCTCAAAAGTGTCTCCAATAATGATAAGTTTTATGGAATGTATTATACACATTTAGTATACCTTAGGCATCTTACATTGATCCAAGACAATGCAGAACACTCAATATATATTTCCTGATTCTTTTTCTTTCAGGTACTATCTAACCCTAAAATGAGGGTTTTACTGGAGTTTCATAGGTCCAGTCTGTGTGATCATCTTTATTGGTATATAATGCATTTATTTTCTAATTGTGATGAACTCTAACTAGATATGATATAAACATGGC
>JAQZBX010101616.1:0-11244 GCA_029593785.1 Cabassous unicinctus
AATCATAAATTTCAATCTTAGAGAACTTTACTTGAATGAGTTAAAATTATAGATCACATGCAATTTTCATTTCTTGAAGATATCAGATTTCTTCCAAAATTATATTTTCAATATATATATATATGTTGCTTGTAGACTCTGATTCCATCAATTCTAGATTTCCATTTCCACAAATCCTGGCATTATTTAGGTAAGGCAATTGAATATTAGTGAGAAACAGAAAGGGGATTTGAATCCTGGTCCTAGATGACAACAAAACATTGGCACTTTATCCCTGACAACTTCTCAATTTTGTTATTTTTTAAGTTTCTATTGCTCCGTTTATTTTCTGTCAATTTTTGATTCACTTGTAATTGAAGTTCTACTAAGGATTTTTACATCTTTATGATAAATTGGATCTTTATTATTTTATACTATCCATCATACCTCTGGAATACATAGGTCTTCCTTGTAATATAATATAGCCACAGTAGTTTTTATATGCTTCTTTTACAAAATATGTATTTATTCTTCCTTGTACTTTCCTTCTATCTCTTATGAATATGATATAATTGTTTATTACTTTTTAGTTGTCTCAATAACTGCCTTTTAAATAGAGTGGTTAGTCCATTTACAATTAAAATACTTATGGATTTGCTCTCTTCAATTTATGCCATTTGATTTGGTACTTTGCTTCTTCTATCCTGGATTCTTTTGGGTTAATAAAAAATATATTATCCAATTTTATTCTCTCTATTGGATTTTTAAAAACATACCTCTTTTGATTATATGGAATTATTAAATTATTTTAGTGTACTTAAAATTAGTATTGTGTACCTCTTCACATAAAGTGTAAGAACCCTAAAACATTCTATTTCCATTTATGCCTTGTCTTTTCTGCCATTGTGCCATATATTTTCTTCTTATATAAATTACAAACCTGAAAATAGAACATCATTATTTTTATTGTATATAATTGGTTGTCTTTTGCAGAATTTATAATTATTTCCCATTCCTGGTGCTCTTCATTTCTTTTGGTAATTTTTTGGATGATTTTCAGAAAAAAGTTTCTTCTGAATATGATTCTTATCATATCATGAATTTTTCTTATGATGTAATTTACTTTTTAACCTGAAGAACTTCTGTTACCTTTTTTGTACTGCAGTATTTTGGCAGTAAATTTTCTGAACTTTCATTTTTCGGAAATGCCTCTATGTTTTCACTACATATAGAGTTTTTTTCTTTTTACATTTTAACATTATTTAGATTTTTTTGTCTTCTAGTATTATGGTTTTTAATAGGATGTCAGTCATAAATGATATATACTATTTCATACAGGCAATATTCTCTCCCTCTCATACCAATGCTGCTTTTAAGTGTTTCTTTCTACCTTTCAGTTACTGTTGTTTGAGTATGGTGTGCCTGGGTTAATACCTATTTTGTGAATGTGTTTGTGTTGGATTTAATCTGTTTTGGGTTTTCAGAACTTCTTGGATCTGTAAATTGATATTTTCCCCCAAATTTTAATGAGATTTCATCCACTTATTCCTCATTATTTTATTGAACCACTATGCTGTGCTCTTGATTACTTAGTTTTCATCATTTGAAATTAATTTATTGACCTGATTTCAATATTACTTATACATTCCAATCTGCAGTTTAGTTCTTCCATGTAAATTTGTCTTGAGTATAGCAAGGTGCTGTAGAAAAAAGACAGCTTTTCACATAACTGAGGTGGATATGTCAGACAAAATAAGGACTCAGACAAGTCCAGCATGGTGAATAATGATCATTTATTTAAGGGGCTTATATGGGGTCCTCATCCTCAGAAGTAGGAAGATAGACAACATTTTCTGAGCTCAATTGTCCATGCTCTCTGCAAAACAAGAGGGGTCTTTAATAATGCTGGTCCCCTTACAGATGGGGAAGGCACATGAGGGGCAGCAGGACTAATAAGGAATGTAGTGTTACAAGATTTCCTGATCATGCACCAGGTCAGGATCAATTCCCCAGGTTTGCCTTTTAACTACTCAGGAATGCTGCTGCAATTTGAAGAGGGGGAAAGAGCAGGAAGGGTTGGGAAGAAAATGCCATCATATAGACCACAGTTTTCATTTCAGACATTTTTACTTTCCACTTTGGATCATCTTAAATGTATTTCTATTAACTTCTTTACTGATTTATATGGTTCACACTTTATTGCTTCGTCTTCTTTTTAGTATTTTTATTATATACTGGTTTTTGTGAATGATATATTATAGAGTGTTTGAATTATGTTTTTTCCTTTAAATATTATTCAGTTTTGCTCTGAATGAATTAGTGACAGTGCCTTTTAAACCTCTTAGGTGTCATTTTATTCTTTGATAAAGATCTATTTGGTTTTTCCCTTAATCCTAGGGTATTGCTTTCATTCCAGGTTTGGGTCCTTACTTCTAATGTATAGCTTTTTATGTCTCAAATTCATGCCTCAGTCAATTATAGATATTCTTCATAATGGTGGGACCATGGCTCCAACTTCTCCCACCACTTCATGATCTCTGTAGTTTTTCTGATCTCAGCCCTGTTCCAGGGTCTCCTGACTACGTCTGTAGAGAACCCTCTGCACATATGCAGCTCAGTGTTCAGCCCAAGTCCTACAGGGAATTCCCATACAGGCATTTGGAGCATCTGTTCTGGGTTCCCTGTATTCACTGTTTCACTTCTTCAGCTGCTGGAAACTCCCATTTCAGTCTTTTTAGTTCTGTAGGAAAACACCTTTATACACTGCTTACATTCTTTACTTCCTTGATGAGTAGTCGATATAAACAGGGTAAGCACAATGCTCTTCTCACATGATTCCAGAATCTCATCAATAACTGACCAGTGCTGTCTGTTGTCCAAAGCCAGAAACCACTTGCATGTGCCCTTGTCCATGTTTAAAGTTTTTTCTAATTTTATGATGTCATGGTTATTTTCATGCCACTTACTCTGTCTTGGTCAAAGCCAAAGTCTGACCAGATTTTTAAATCTCCTCTGATTTAAGTCATGATATAGTTTTATTTCTGAACTCACTACATCTTTTTCCCATGTTTTTGTCTGTGTCTTTTTTCCCTCAAAGAGTTCTTTCTTTTTGGAAGTTTATTAAAGTATCATTCTGTAGTTGTATTTCTTTCTTTTTTTGATAAATATAATTCATTTTTTGGCTTCCTAATTAATTTGTGTTATTTTAGTTTCATGATTTTTATTTCCCCTATTTTTTAAGGTTGATTTCATTGTTTTTTTCTCTAGCACCTTCAGGTAACCATATCATTTATTTTTTGTTTCCTGTTTACAAATGCAAAAACTTAATGTTTCCATTATTTATGAGAGCCATTTTACCTTCATCTTGTATTTAGTGATATACACTATTTATGTTGGTAATCCAGTATATAAAGAATCTATAATCAAAATTTTATTTTTTATTTGACAAAGGATAATTTAACATTATATTTTTAGCATTAGTTTTATAATTTTCAAATTGAACAGTCTTTCAGTTTTTATATTTTGAATATTAATTATAAATTAAATTACATTTTTGTCAGAAAATGTTGCTCCTTTATATTAAACTTTGGCATTTTATTGAAATATATGGATTATTTGTAACCAATTTGCACAAATGACCCACAGATACAGATAAAGTAAAGCTAAAATGTTGATGTAGAATTTTAGCCTACTTAATTCTGTTACTCAGATGTTAAAATTCAAAAATGTGTTTTACTTGTTGGATTAATTTCATACTAGGTGATCTATGTTTGAACGTGCCACTTCATTTAATCATTTTTTCAGTAAATATCTTATTGAATACATGGAATATACTAACACTATTCTATAGCAATAATAAAAGATCTTTGTTTTTTTGGGAGCTTGTATTCTAGAAGTAAGTAGCAGAAAAAAAGAATAAGTGATATGCCGTGTTAAAATATGGAAAGTACTATTTAAAAAGAGAAGTGAAATATAAGATGGGATAGTGGATATGTTCTTGAACAAGGGCATCAGGAACCAAAAGTGTGGTCAGGGCAAACCTCAATATAAAAGTCTGCATTTGATCAAAGACTTGAAGAACAGAAGAGTTAGTTATACAGGTACATGGGAAGAAGATGATCCAGACCAGAGCAGAGACTGGTACAGTGGGTGGGCTGTGCAGGTGAGGAACTGTGAGGAGGGCTAATCACAACTTGAAGGAACAGTCTGTTGTCTGGGAGAGGAGGAATAAATGAAGAAGTACATGTGTGTTGACAATGATAAGTTATGGAGAAAAACTAAGTGGAAGGTGTGTGTGGAGACAGTTGGATTTGTTCTCATAAAAATAATTTTCAGAGAATTTTCAGTGATAAGGTCACATTTGAGGAACCTGAAAGAAGTGAAGTTGAGAGCCATAAAAATACTTGCAGTAAATGAGGCTTAGGTAAATGGAATAGTAAAAACTCAATTCTATAAAATTAATTATTTTGTATCATTTTATCTTAATGATTTGCTTTAATATATCTTTATTAAAAATTGTATAAGAAATATCTTATATTGAAATTTGGATTTTAATTCAATCTCAAAGTACTTGTCTTTTTAGAGGAATTTATTCCACTTAATAAATTCAAACTTAGATTTACTCTAACATATTTCATCACATTAATATTTCTACTTTCTGATTACTGTCCCTTTCTTATTTGTGGTCTAGACTATTTTTAGAAAACTGCATTATCCAACCACTCTTCTCCTACAAAATATTGAAAGGCAGATACCCTTTTCAAAATCCTAACTTATTTTATAATACTTTCTCCAATTATCAGCTAATATACTTTAGTCCATTCTTAAATAGAACTCTGTTGTTGAGTATGGATATGAGTGAGTCTGATTCTAAATGATATTAACCAATCAATTTCATTCAATTTATTTTATTTCATTACATATTTTGTTTTGGGGAATTCCTTAAATATTTTTTGAAGTAAAACTAGTTAAGAAAAGTAATCTTTGCTTTTATTTTCCATTGATTTAAAAGTTATCTTAAACTGAATAAACTTCATTTTATAGCCTGATATATCAAGCATGTTTTAAAATCAGTACTTTTCTCAGCATGTTACAAAAGAAAATATATCTGTCAAAATTTCAGGAACAGTGTTTACTGTGGGGGAGATAGTCCCAAACAGTGTAGAGCTGATCATCTTTATGGGAGAGAGCAAGAACCTTAAAAGAGTCAGGTGAGAGAAAGACAAATGGAGGCAAAGAGATTCGTGACATTCTGGAAAGTTGGGTTTTCCTGGAGGCTAAGGGAAGGTGCAGAGAAAGCAACTATAAAAGAGACTGGAAGATATACCAGAGACAAATATGAGAAGCATGATTAGAGGAGTAGATATGGACATTTTAACATAATTTGTATAAATAAATTATATTCCCTCATCTCATGATGGGCAAATAAAGTGTGACATGTTTTTTCTCCTAGAAACAGAACAGCAAGAAAGCATTAATAATTTTAAAAGAACAACCAAATACATCATTTTACTAATATTAAATATAACAGTGTTCTAAGGGTTGGAGGTTGGGTATATGAGAGTCTCTAGTATTCTGTGTGTGACTTTGCTGTGACCTAAAACTTATTTGAAAATTAAATGAAAATTTGGGAGACACTGGGGAAGGAGAGGGGTAAGGTGCCATGGTGCAGACTGGACACCTGATAATGCAGTGATAAAAGGAAAAAAATAATTAAAAAAAATTTTTTTTTGTTTTTTCCCATTTTTTGAATGTCCCAATCCATTAATTATATTTTATTTTTAGTTTTTTTTCTGAGTTTCCATGGATTTTATCTCTTGCATTTAAGCTTATATTATTATTTCATTTTCTTATTAATTGTATTTGGTTATTATATGGGCTCCATCTTCAAGGAAGGTTTAGATCACAGAAGGATTACAATGCGGGCTGCACAGGATCATTGGTGGGGGGTGTCTGGGATGGGTTATTCATGGGAAGAAGTTCATCTGAATACACATGAAAGATATATAAAATTGTTCAAAGGATCAAGGGATGGGGCATGGTCATGGAGGTAGACAATCACTCAATAAATGAGGGAATACTGAATTCCCAGCCTGGAGAGCTCTGCCACATTCACCAAGGGAGTGGCAACAGTCTCCCAAGGGCAGGGGCAGCGTCTGGCAAAAGAGGATGGTCCACTGATTGGTTCTTATTATTGAAGACTAGCCTTATGAGTCTTTTCTCTTGTAATTGAAACTTAGCCTACTATTATGGGGTGCCTAAGGTTTGCCACCTGAGAGCCTCCTTGTTGCTCAAATGTGGCCTCTCACTAAGCCAAACTCAGCATATGAATGCATTACCTTCCCCCCCAATGTGGGACATGACTCCCAGGGCTGAGCCTCCCTGGCAATGAGGGATTAATACCAAGTGCCAACTTGCAATGTGACTGGAAAAAGACCTTGAATAAAAGGGGAAAAGGTAAAGACAAATGAGTTTATATGGCTAAGAGACTTCAAAGAGAGTCAGGAGGTCATCCCAGAGGTAATGCTTGTGCATATCTCGGTAGGATCTCAAAGAACACCAAAGTGGATATCATCCTGCACAGAGGGGGTCCTGATGGCTCTGCAGACACCAGGTCCTATGTAAGGGGGTGGATAGCTCTAGAGATTGATGTCTTATCAGTGGGCTCTACTTTGGAATCAATGCTCCTGAGAATGACAGAGTTGGACTCAAATAAGTCCTCCCTGTACATGGTCAATCAGTCCCTTCTATTCAAACCTATATGTGGTGCTAGAGTTTGTAAGTGTACTTCCAGAGACTGGAGTTTCTGGCCTGCCCACGTGCCAGCTATGCCTGTAATGTAGCTGGAGCTGCAACTCCTACTCTACAGCTCAATGGACTCACCCAAGACATCTGGTGAGGAGGCTTTGATGGACAACAGCCATCCCAGGAAATAGAGAGAGTCTGCAGCTGCAGGCAGGATAATCCCATTCACCATATCCATGTGATATAAGACCATTCTCAATTGGAGGTAGATTGACATCACCATCCCAGACTCCTCAGGACTGGTGGAAGAGCTATGGACTAGAGTGGACTTAATGGTATTCTGTTGTAGACATATTGTGATTCAAGCAATGGAAGAAATTATAACAGTGAGGTGGAGCCAGTGGCCACTAGATGCTTTCAGGGCAGGGATGGGAAAAGCAATGGTAATACAGGGGATTTTTCAGGACTTGGGAATTATCCTGAATGACATTAGAATGACAGATTTAGGCTATTTTACATCAGCATATACCATGCAGAACTGTGTGGGACAGAGTGTGGTCTGCAATGGGAACTATGGTCCATGTTTAGTGGCAAAGCCCCAGGATGTGTATATCCATTGCAGGTGGATAAACACTAATGAAAGATGTTTATGTGGGATGTTATGGGAGGTGTGGGAGGTGGGGAACATGAGAATCCATGTAATTTTTGTGTAACATTTATGTAATCTAAGCATCTTATAAAATATATATATATAAAATAACATTTTTGTAAACAAATGCACATATATGCATACATATTTATATATCATTTTACAAATATTGGTTTGTATTGTGAAAAATTTGATTTTTGCCCCAATAATAAAAAGTATATATATATATATATAACAGCATTCAAACTACTCTAAGTTATCAATAGAAGATATGAGTAAGAATACATATTCAATGCAATTGCAGATAAACAAAACACATTCAAATTAGAAACAGGATAAATAGAAATAAGGTGGAAAATCTTGGTGTTTTACATAATTATTTAAAAATAAACATTATATTTAGAATGGAAAAATAAAAATATCTGAGTAAGAAATAGAGAAAATATGATTGGTTTAATATTTCTCAATGATGTTTATGAAAAAATCTTCACCATAACCTGTCTTACTCAACACTATGACTGGAAGGGAAAAACTATATATAGCCTTAATAAAAAGTATTGAGTGAGTAGATATTAGCCTTCAGATATCCCTACAATAATGAAACAGAATTACATAAGATATCCAATACTTTAGAACAGTTTATAATATAAAATATTACATTGTACAGCAAAGCTTGCAGCACTCAGGCCACTGTCATATATATAAGAGAAAATGCACACACATATATACACACACAAATCTGATCATATTAGCTACTTTTAGTCACTCCCAAGACTGAGACTGATTTCTCTTTACAGGAGTTTCGTTTTTGATATATGAGATTTGAGAACTTTCTACCCAGTTGACTCCAATTATGTAAAGTCATATATACAATATAACTATTTGCACATATTTCCCTATCTGAATCCTTTAGAAAAGACATCATTTGAAAAGGAATATATCTGTAAATCATTATGCCATATTTAATATATATATAAAATTGCTTGGAAAAGAATTCTAGGAATAAAATTGTCAACAAAACTATTATTTATGGAATCCCAATGTGTACATGGCTGGCCAAATGCCAAACAAAATATACATATGAATAAAACAGAGTCCTTGGCATTTAATGAATTATCACTATACTTCCAGGAGGTAGGAAAAAGCAAAGAAAATTATCATTAATTAGCATATGGGAATAAATTAATGGATCTGTAAATAAATCCTCAGATATGTCAAAATGCTAACAATATTTACTTGTATATATTGTATTTAATAATTTACTTGATGCTGAAGAACAAATAAGAATGAGCAAACCCTTCTCTCAGGGCATGTACAGTCTTAGCCTTTTTGGAGTGAGAGAAATATGCACACACACATTTTGTTTGTTTGTTTGTTTTCCCACTTTTTCCTATCCAAGGATTTATCTATTTATTTACTTTTATGTGCCCCCCCTTTTTTATTGCTGTTTTCGTGTCCATTTACTGGGCAACTCTCTGTGTCCATTTCCTGCCCTATCTTCTCATTCTTCTCCTACTGTCTTCACTGGGATTCGATCCTTGGAAACTCCTATGTGAGAGAGAGGCCTTCTGCCACCTGCATCACCTTAGTTCCTCATTTTTTGGCATGTCTTTTCTTGGCTTTCCCTTGTGTCATTCTCCTGTTACATCATCATCTTGCTGCATGGCTCGCAGGGCCTGGTGGCACACCTGTGCATGGGGCCTGGGTGGCTCACGTGTTCATGGGGCCTGGTGGCACACCCACTCATGGGGGCTGGCAGTGTACCCACAGACATGGCCTGGGTGACTCACCCACTAACAAGGCCTGGCAGCACACTCACACATGGGGCCTGATTGCACACCTGCTCATGGGGCCTGGTGGCTCATCCAAGCACAGGGTCTGTTGGCACATCCACTCACAGGGACTGGTGGCACACTCACACACAGGGCCTGGTGGTGCACCTATGCATGGGACAGGGATTGAACCCAGGTCCCTCCATATGTGAGATGGATGTTACTTTCATTAGTTCTTTACTCCTTCCTGCTTTTCTCTCAGGCTATCAGCTGCCATTTTTTGTGTTAGTAAATTTTAGGAGTCCTCATGTATTAATACCTTATTATTCTACTCTCAATTTTCTACCAGCTGAAAAAAGAGAATGTCTAGCTATATGAAACAACAATTTAATATTTTTCACAGGTTACAGGGTGGCATGTACTCACACATCAGTAGTAAGTCATAAATTACAGGTGCTGCTCAGATACCTCTTTGCTTACCTATGTATGTCTATGCTCTGAATAATTGAGGTGCCTAAATGACCTCCTAATACAGTGATTCTGTATTCAATACAAAGAAGATCATAATTTACATCCCAAATTTCAAGGTTCCAAGTCATCATTTAATTTCTGTTATGCCATTTGTGGGTATTATGATATATTCCCAATCATTAGAGTCTTTGAATACATAAAGCCATGTGTCATGGAAATAGTTTTCTATTTAAGACCCTCAAGAAAGCTTTTTTCATGTCTTTGTTCCTCAGCCTATTTATCAGTGGATTGAGCTTTGGAATGATGATGGTAGAGAACACAGATGCTACCTGTGCCTGAGTCAGGGAAGGTGTGTTATCAGGCTGTAAATATGTGAAAATCAGGGACACATAGAAGACCATTATACCCAGGAGGTGGGACACACAGGTGGAGAAGGCTTTCTGCCTGCCCACTGCAGACTGGATCCTTAGGATGCCTGAGATGATGGCAATGTAAGTTACTGTGATGATAAGAAGAGAACTAAGCAGGGTGAACCCAGCTAAGACAAAGATCACCAACTCTGTGCTGAATGCATCTATACAAGACAGGGCGAAAGAGCTATGGTGTCACAGAAGAAGTTATTGGTACTGAAATCACAGAATGCCAAGCTGCTTATCATGCAGACAGATATTAGAGAATTTTTGAAGCCTATCACATATGACATTACTCCCAGCCAGTTGCATACTTTCTGGGACATGACTGCTGAATATAGTAGTGGATTGCAGATTGCTACCTAGTGGTCATAGGCCATTGAGCCCAGAAGAAAATACTCACTACACACCAAACCAACAAAAAAGTACATTTGCACAATGCAGCCAACAAAAGTGATGGTTTTCTGGTTGGATTGGAAATTGACCAGTGTCTTGGATGTCACAGTAGAGGAATAAAATAGGTCAATGAATGCTAAATTGTTAAGGAAAAAGTACATAGGTGTATGAAGCTGGGAGTCAGTTCTAATTAATATTATTATTCCAAGCTTTCTAAGAACAGTGAAGAGGTAAATGAAGAGGGATAGCAAGAAAAGAGTAACATGTAGTTCAGGGTGATCTTCAAATCCAGAGAGGATGAAGAGTGTCACCTCAGTGAAATAGGATGCAGCCATTTATTTCAACTCAGCCCTTTGACTTACCTGTTGAATAGGAATAACACAAATCAGAGAAGGATTCATGCCTACAGACCTAGTAATCAGAATGCACTGAAATTCAAATAATGAGAAAGTTACAGAGTGCAATTATTTAATGGCATAAAGTTAGTTGATAAGTTATACATGATTTTCACTTTTTTTTACATAATTGACAAGCAATAAAAATTTCCAGTTTCACAATTGTGGGAAATTGGTAGTACTTCTAAAATATTATGTAACTGAACTTATTTGAAGTGATTTCTACAAAGACATATTATACATTACCCACAGCTGTTTTTGGTCTAAAATAATACTCTTTGAATCTTCTTAGAGAATATAAAGCTCATTTGGGTTAGGAAGCTCCATATTTTTGAGTTTGATGATACCTTGTTTGGCAGTCTTACTTCCTGAACATGTAACTACTACTTTCAGAGTTATTTTAGAATCAGAACATACTTAAAATAACA
>JAQZBX010101617.1:0-11244 GCA_029593785.1 Cabassous unicinctus
CCGTGGGCTGATGCGGCAAGACCTCACAGCAAGGGGTAGATAAGCAGACACAGAGAAGACACGCAGCGAATGGACACAGCAACACAAGCGGCAAGGGGGGGGGATAAATAAATAAAATAAATCTTTAAAAAAAAAAAATTAACTTGGTAACTGATAATTAGTATGGATTTAATAATGGAAGAAGGAGTAATTTGTTACCTACACTTATAAATTACATTTACGTGTTACAACACAGTTACAACACAGCACATATTTATATGCAGGTTGTTTACATTAGTGTTATGGCACATAAAACTCCTTTCCTGGAGCAGGTGGTCAGAAAAAAAAAGTTGAGTTTAAATCTTGGACACCATGGAAAAGAAATAAAACTTCTTTTTTTTCTAGGAAGGCTGCATGGTGCACTGGAAAGAGCAATGACTTTTGATTTAGACAGATGAGCTCAAATCAGAACTTTGGGGAAGCTGTGTAATATCTCAGAGTATCAGTTACTTCTTTTGTGAAGTTGTTTCACAGAGCTGCTTATAAATAAATGCACATAGGATCTTCATGGAAAAATAGATATCAGTTCAGTTCTCTCCCATCTTTCTATTTGCAGAGATGATAATTTTGTTCTTTGATGATCAGGCAAGATAGCAAGGACACAGTATTGAAAATTGTATAAATGACATGTCACCACTTCATTCCTATCTTTAGATGAGGACAAATTTGAGAGCTTCTAAGGGTGTTTCCTGGTAGGGAATGAAACCTACTTAAGAATTCTGGTTTTCTTCTGAGATGGAGGCTGGACATGGAAACAATAGGGATGAAACCTTTTTCCTGATCACTTGCCAAGTTGTGTATTTTCACCTTACTAAAATCTTGGTCCTGTGAGTTATCATAGAGGCAATTTCCAAGGACTTCAAAATTAGAAGGAAAAGCTACTAGTTCCTTGTTATTTTTAAAATGTGAATAATTTATTTGCCTGTGTATTGCCTCCCCATCCTCATTGTTCATTCTAGTATTCAGAATGCCAAAAACAATGTTGAGTACTGGCATTTCAATTTTGAATGGTCCAGATCCAAGCCCTCAAGAGGCAAATAGTCTAATAGAAAGACAAATATCACATAAGTCATCACCATAGGATTTAAAAGATTGTTATGATTTTTAAAAGGTGCTTATATTGTTTATGGGAAGAATGAAATCTTTAGCTAAGGGAATCAGAGGAAGTTTCACCAATCTGATTATTTTAACAATTGAAATTATCTATCTTACTTAAGCATTTACTTTTTGTACATAATGAGTTTGCATTTTTTAAACTATTAAAAGTGAAATCATTTTCTTGGTCTGTAAAACAATACTAACATTTACTCTTTTCCTGCTTTTAAAATATTTGATACTGAAATATCACTGTGTAATCAAATAGAGTATGATTTAAAGCTTCGTCTAGTCGTTACTCCAGTGCACCTTGGTTCAAGGCTGCTTTTGGAAACTTTGTGCTTTCCCTTTACTTCCTCTTTGAACACAGGTCCATTCTGCATTGCTAGCATCTCTGTCTTTTAGAAGTTCCTTTGCCTTAAGATGCCCTGATGCATGTTATATTTGATAACGTATTTGTGCATCTTGGTCAGGAACTGTATGTAATCATCTGTCTTTAATATTATTTCTTCCTCTAGGAATAGCTATTAAACAATCAAATAACTGTTAAATAATAATTTTTGAATAATAATAGCAACTGCCCCTAAAACAATACAAACTAATATTTATTAAGAACAAAGTATATTCTTATTTAATTCAAAGTTCAAAACAATGCTATGGAATAAATATTGTTGTGATTACCATTTAGCAGATGAGAAAACCAAGGCTTAGAGAGTATAAATTTATCCCTTTTTGTCCTATAGTTAGAATGATGTAAAATCAGGATTTAAGCCCTGGCTTTAACTCCAAAACTCATCCTTAACTATAGCACATTCTGACTGCAATTTCTGATAAAGGTATAGGTTTGGAAAAGATTATTTTTTAGTAATTAATATTTCCTATGTACATGATACATATTTGTATAATTTTGTATGTGCACAAAGCATAGATGCTTTTAAAGATTCACATCAAGTCCTTTTTGGAATTTATTTATAATAAATAGTTTGAATATAGAGGCAGAATTTTTAATGAATCTGGAAAAATATTCTTTAAAATATTGCTGACTCATATATATTATGATAATTTAAGAACATATTTTCTTCCACTTATTTTTTGAAAGGGTTTCATCATTTGTAATTTGTAGATACTCAATTTAAGCAAAATTTAAACTTAAAAAATTCAATTTTTATGTGGTAATATATTGTAGTTTGATTTGTTTTCATAACTTAATGTGCTTAATTCTTTATGCAGATCCTTATTTAAAATGCAGATTATGTTTCAGAAGATTTGAGGAATGTCTCTGGAACAAGCAATTTTAAAGAGTCCCTCAAGTGATTCTGATGCAATTGGCCCATGTGTCACATTGCATAGAAACACCCTTCTTTAATAGGCTTGGTTTAAATAGAAGATTAATTACACATTTGAAAATTTGGACACACTTCTCTCAAGTAGAATATGTGAGAGTCATCACAATTGACAGTTACCTTTTCTAATTGTTATAGTACTATAACAACTTGGTATTAATTGACAAGCTATTGAAAGTATCTGTAGCACTCCAATTAAAAAACAAAATGTACACAATATATATTATTTATGTATATAATAGTTCAGAATCTTTTCACTGCCTTCTATGATATTACATTTAAAAGGATATCTTCTCTTTTTTTTTGCATTTACTATATACATAGAAAGAAGATGATAATAGATTTTTGTTAATGTAAGTCACATTTCCCCCCTGAAATTTTCTTTGGTTTTTTGTAAGTCACATTTTAACTTATTAAAACTACTTAGGAACATCAATATTTCAGAAAGCTATGGAAGAATAGAGAATAGTAAGAAAGAACTAGGAAGTGTATAAAGTACAAGAGATGACTTTATGAGCCATCTCTAAGGTAGTATATTCGAGAGGAGTTAAAATAAGGATTTTTGCTTGAAATAGAATTCATAAGATGTTTTAAAAAGTATATGAGGGGGCCTGAGACAATGAGTATATGAGAATGTATGCTAATTCTGGAGATTTATATATCATAGTAAATGATATATTATAGATTCTATTGACTTATCTGAGTAAGTCTCTGAAAGTTCATATTATAATAGTTGTCCATTTTGTTGTTCTACAATTGTGCAATTACTATTTATTATAGAATTTCAGAATGTTTCCTATTTCTGAAGTTGTCTTAGAAGTGAAATCATGGGAGCTATGGTCATGTCCACTTATGAGAAACTTGATCAATGATGAATAGACTATTGTGCTCAAGATATCTTTTTAAAGTTCATTAACATTCTTTTACAAAAGCATTTTATATTTATAAATAAGAATATTTTTACCTACAGCATTCAAGATAAAATCAGTAACTATAAATATAGCATTCTATATGTAATAGAGTAAGAGAAAACTTCTAAAAATTGTAATTTAACATAATTGAAACATATGCCTAGTCATCTGGAGCACATCTGCATAATATAAAGATATTGGACATTTTAAATAAAGGATTTTGAATTAAATTACATTTCTTTTGTGTCTTTTAAAGACATTGATTGATTGAGAGTGTGTGTGTCTTTCCATTATATATAAAAGATTAATGATTGCCTATATGTCTTTTCTTTCTTTCTTTTAATAAAATATATACATACATTTAAGCAAAATGAAGTCTGTAAGGTTCAATGAACAAAGGTGACAGTAAATAGCCCCAAGTATTTTTGTTTGACAATTCATCAAGATTCAAAATTTAAATTTTTCCAAAGTTTGATGTGATACTTGGGATTATTGAATAATTTTTGGAGGAAGGAAGGAAGGAAGGAAGGGACTGAATGAATAAATGAATGATTGAATGAATTTGTGATGTTCTGAATAGTACATATTTGTGAATTTTATGATATACATTAAAAAGTTACCTGGATTATAGTTAGCAGCAGTATTTTAATATTCTTGTATCAGTGTTAAAGAAGGTACTAGAGCAATGCTAAGGGTCAATAATAGGGGTGTATGTTTTTTTTTTTTTCTATTGGATTAAGAATAACGTTCTAAAATTTGTTGAGACAATGATAGCACAACTCTGTGATGAAACTGATGGCTACTGAGTGTACACTTTGGATGGAGCTACAAGGCATGAAACTGTGTAACACAGCGAACGACATAGTGGAAGATGGGTTGTGGTGAACAGTACAAATATGAGAATGTTCTCGCATGAACTATAACAAATGTGCTACACTAATATATGGTGTTAATAATAAGATAGTTTATGGAAAAATACCCCAAATGTAAGCTATGGGCCACAGTTCGCAATAATATTTTGATGATGTTCTTTCATAATTTGTAACAAATGCTCCACAACAATTCAAGGTGTTGATAATGGGGTGGTGTATGGGAATTCTGCATGTTAAGCATGATTTTTTTGTAAGGTCACAATTTAGCTAATAAAAAACTAATCCAAATTATTTCTAATTTGTGATCCCAAAATTCTAAAAAAAATCAACACGCTTACTGATGTTGATAAATTTATAGAAGCAGATGTTATATTACTAATGTGAAATAATTTAAATAAAAATATTTTGGAGACTAGAAATTTTTAAGTTCAAATAATTCTAAGTGTTTTGCTTTGAGTAATTAGAAAATATTCCATGATATGAAATATGAAATTGCTGTTGTTATTATTATAATATCTCATGGTATTTAAATTTTTCCATACAATTTATTTATTTTTATTGAGATAATAACGCTAAATAACTAAAATTGTACATTTAATATAGAACCAAAATAAAAACTAAAGTTAATTCTTCAAAGGACTGTTTCAATGTAAAATATTCTTGTGGAGTGGTCACCAAGGAAATACATTGTAATTTCTTGCCTGGGTTACATGGGAATCTCCATAACCAAATAAATTTTTTGTTTTATTTATAACTACATCTATATATCTATATCTGTATTTATATGAGATAGGGCAAAAGAATTTCAGCAATGAAAAAGAAAAAAAAAACAATTTTAATGACCAACAATAAAACTCTGAAAACCCAACTTGAAAATGATTGAATTTATACTATTAGCTCTTTATTGCCTGATATGAGCTCCTTTTCCCTAACTGATATTTTTATATTCCTAATAAAAAATAAAACCACATATTTCAAAAATACCTTGCTGCATGTGCATAAAGACTATCTTATAAAGTTTAAAATTGTTAAAATGTAGTTTATCATATGAAAAACACCGATGGATTCAGCAATAATTATAACTGTAGTTCGATTTTATAATTATATTATTTAAGTTTCTAGCGTCCTTAAAAGAATGAGAATGCACGTTCTTTTTATTTTTATTATATTTGTATTGGAAATGCATTGATTTGGTGGAAAAATAAATAACCAAAATTATCTTAAATATAAATCATTTTAAAAATATTAATTGATTCCTACCTGGAGCAAATACATTCTAAGAGTAAGCATCCAATCAAAATAATACTGACAGAATTTATTAAATTGTAACCTAATATATATATTTTGTAACTTTACAATGTGCTACAGGTTTCAAAGTAGATTTAGCTAATTTTAAAACAGTAACATCAAAGTAAAATTGTGTTTTTAACATTGAGAGCATGCAGGATGTGTATCATATATATTTAGAAAGGAATTTTTAAGTTGAGCTTATAACTTTTTATGTAATGTGCACAAGGGTGTCCTTTTTTTTTAACATTAAAATAAGAATCCAGGTTTCTGTGTTTTTACTTTTTATGACTCCTGTTATGTTTCAGGCTGCTAAATTTTGTCTGTCTCCATTAGATTTTAAAAATGTCCTCAGAATGATTGAATGATGACCATATTATCTTTTTGGTGTTTCTGCTTCCTGTATCAGGCAATACATTTTGATGTGTAGTATAAATCATTTCCTTATACTTACACAATAATTCTTTTCCTAAGAAATCTACTTAGTCTGCTGCAACAAGTAGCAAGGGCAGTGACCAAGATTTGTAAGTTCAATTGTTTCACAATTGTGCACAGTTATTCATATATTTCCCATTCATTCAACAGCTGTGATGAGTTCTATGATAATAGCTTAAATTCTGTTCATATTTTAAACCCAACAATCACATGTTTGCCATTAAGCTTTATTTTAAATTGGACTCCTGAATTAGAAAGGTGACTGTTTTTTTAGTTTTTTTTTCTTACCAATTTTCATATTTACTATGGATATACTTTTAAATATTAAAATTTTCTAAATATAAGTGCTGCATTTGTCACAATTTATTTTGACTATGGCTGGCATTTTCTGTAGATGTCATAATATGTATTGGTATCTTATTCTTTACCATAAAACAATTGATTGAAGAGATAAACAAAATTTTATAATTACTCCAATGCTACAAATATTAAAATGCTATATAAAATTTTAGTATGTAAAATGTTGATTCATACATTTCCCTACTGTATCGTATTTCATTTTATAAATATAGCATAATATACTTATCCATTTATCTTTTAAGAGAAAGCTAGGCTCTCTAATTATTTCACTGTCCTTAATGGATCAGAGATATGTAAACTTTTGTGATAAAAAGTGAGACATCTATTATCTATTCTCTGACTTCTAAAAAATATTTTGAACAAAAACAGCTTTTATTTTTAATTACATTAAATCAGTGTTTTTAACTTTTTAAAATTCATAAATATTCCAACTGTGTACATTCTTTTGAATAAATATTCTAAAGCTAATGAATCAAAACTACACAATTTTGAAGTTATAAATTGGATTATAAATAGTTTTCCTTGCCAATATCAGGTGTATAAATCTTTAAGTAACTACATAGCAAATCTTCTGACCAATTTTAGTCTTTACTTCTGTAGAAATAACATGCCTTTAATTGAGCCATCCTTTTGCCATTTGAAATATATCCAGTGGAATTTTTTGAAAAAATATTTGTGGTTCACATAAAAAGATCTCTATTTTTTCCTGTGAAAACTGAGGTATATCTTTAAGTGTTCTGTTGTCTACTCTTATGCTTAGAAATAGCTTATTCACTTTTAGCAGCATGGAAATCTTCGCAGAAGCAAGTCAGTGTTTGACCTATAACCCCAATGCTTAAAAACAATGATGAATTAAGCTGCTTCAGTCCAGGTGACTAGATACATCAAAATTGTAAGGATTAGATATCTTTAGTGTCAAGGCCAGAGTCTGCTCCTACTTTATCAGCCAGTACAATATTACTATCCACAGTTACAATTCCATTTGGTAAGAAAATTATTTTGATGAGACTTTAATTTGTTTCCTAATATTGTTTTATTAACATTCATAATAATTCTCTCTTAGACTTTTATGTCATTTTTATTTCTGGTTGAATATTGATTATCTAATATGCGAAGAACTTCACTGCTAAAAGAAAATAAAAGGATATTGACCCTGCTCTGACAGAAAATCTAATAAGAAAAGCTTTATATATATATTAAAGTAAAAGGAATAGAGAAAAAATTGTGGGAGGTAACACAAAAAAAGTTAATTAACTACATTATTCAGTAGGTTAATTTGAAAGGAGTTAGTGAAGTGTGATCTTGAACTTACATTATTTGCTGAACAAAATGAGCAGAGAGAAAACACTATACATTCTTACCACAACTATAATACAACATCCTGCATTTCTCACTGCCCCACCCACCTGAGCACGACCTCATTATGCCTGATCTATTTCTCACCCATTTCTGTGTCTTCGTTGTCTAAAGTGGTGCCTGTGACATGGCAAGGCTAAGTAAATGTTGGAGGAAGGAGTGCATTGAAGTGCATTGTATGAATGAATGGGTTTTGCTCTTTTGTTCTTTAGTTGTCATTTTCAGATTATTTCCATCTTAATCCTTTAGAAGGTACATGTGTAATTCTGCCTGAGTATCTCTTGCTCATATACACAAAATGTTATGTTTGTTTAAAGTCCTCTAGTAGCTGGTACTTTCTTTTACATACTATAGGCAATGAACAAGTGTTTGTGAAATTGGTGGATTGGATGAATGTAGTGTCCTGTGGAGGGAAGAGTGATAGAGCAGGTCTCTTTCCTGCTTAGTCACCACAATATTTATTAAATTGGTGAACAGTGGAAATAAAATCACTATACTAGAAAAATAGTGAGCAATTAGCAATGTGGTAAATTTGCCTTTTCTGTGTTTTTGGTTTGGGGACTTTACGTCTGAAATGTTACCAGTGCACTTCAGTTTATTCCCATGTTAACCTCCTGTTTAAGGCCACAGAAAAATGCCTAAAGCCCCCTTAGGAGCCACTAAAAAAAGAAAGGGAAAAGTATTGATAATATTATATCTTTTTTCCCTTTTAGAAAATTATTTCTTTTATTTTTTTTCTGGGATTGTGTTTTTATCATTATCATTTAAAGTTAGCTACTCTTATAGATTATCTTTGATACCACAACAAGAAAAATGATACGTACATTATGTGTTATTTTTCCTTGACTTTTGAATTAGTAGAAGAAAGCATAATGATTTTTCTTCAATCTAAATATTGCTCTGTTGTGCATTAATATACTTTGATTTGCATTTGCATGTTGGAATTTCTTTTGGGTTTATAGTCTAGTTAGATTGAATTTAAAGTTTTTTAAGGGTTGCAGTTTATATAACTTTGTAGCTATAGATGGGGTTACATATTTATCTTTAATGTGGCATATCTCCTCATCTACATTTTAAGGGAATAAATACATATAGTACTTTAAATGTTAACCAAACAGATTTTCCCAACTTCCCAGCCAAGGCAGTGTCACAGTTCAGCTGAGCCATCGCTATCTGTGTGAGATTAATCTTTCAGAAAAGGCAATGAAGGTTTTCTTATTTAATTTGCTTTCAACAAGGCTCCTTTTAAAAAAATTTAGGTAATGCTCCTAGAAGCTCATTAGACTTTGAAAGTTATTCACTTTGTTAGTCCAAACACTAAAACCTTGTGTCTTTTAACTCTGATTAGTGACACTTTAATAAAGTCATTTGAAGTTCAGTGGACTGAATTTTCCAACTTTTCTGATGTTTCTATGGTCACAGCAAAGCAACCTGTATTGAAGCTTGTATACAATCTTTTAAATGCAAATCTTGGAAAACTGAGTAATCTTGTATATCTGACTTCAACACTTACTGAAGAAAGTGAGGGATTAAAATAAGAGTGGTAACAGTATTTTCCTTTGTTGCTTTTCGAGTTGGGGTACAGTAAGAGTGGGAAATAGAAGATTTGCCACTTGACTAAACTTGAGTCTTTGAGGATAAAAAGTTTGCAAATAAAACTTTTATGGCTGTTGTCTTCTTCTTCTTCTTCTTCTTCTTCTTCTTCTGAAAGCTAATGAGCACAAAATCTCATTTTCTTCCAGATGACCAGATAATAAGGATAATGGAAACTATTGCATAGAAAATTTCTTAGTGATAGATCTCTGAATTTTTTTTTTCAGAAAAAGTAAAGGAAGAGTATGTCTAATTAGCTATAATTAAATCATGCATGGTAAACTAACTTTGGAGGAATTAATGTATTTTGTATTGGATTGCAACTTGAGTGAACATTTACAACACGTGAGAATGGAAAGGATGAAAAATTATGGTTGTTCTTTGGTTCACATGAAGCCAGGGAGGCAGGTCATTGACTTGATTTTCATGGGAAGACTGACTCTAGCTTGCTCGCATATGCAGAGGCCGAGCAACCTGGTATTGACAGCCACAGTTTGGGAGGGGAACTTGCAGCAGCATTGTGCCATGGTTTGTTGAGGAAAAACAAGGGAAGATTTAAAACAAAGCTGTGAATAGAAACAGTAGGCCTTGTGTCTAGAAGCACACTGACTTTTCCTCCTTATTGCTTCATGAAAGTATTACCCTTTTTGCTAAATAAGGTCTAACCTATAGTGGAAGAAATGTTTAAGATAACATTCAGTGACTCTGGGAGGGGAAATAAGGTAGATCAGTTGACTGCAAAACTCATAAGAAAGCATGAGTCTGAGAGGTAGACTCACTGTCAGTCAAGGTACACACAAATACTCATACTCACTATGCTTGTTTTTCCAAAATAAAGTGAATAGTTTTTGGTTTTCTATCTTTTAATATCAAAAAGATTGAGTATTTGTATATACTCAATCACATAGAAAAACAGGCTCAGCATTTAGTTATTGCCTAAATGAATTTTAAAATGCTGTTTTTTTTTCTTTCTTTAATCAACTTAGTTAATCCATGGATGTTTTTAATAAATTAGTTGCGTGGAAACCCAACAGAAATTTTACATTTAGGCAGTATTTGATATGAAGAATATGAATATGTTCATCGGGATCTAATAAATGCTTTTAAATTGAGTTGTGCTTAACAAGTGAGGACATCAATAAACTATGACAATGTAGTGGAAAAACTAGTGTTAACAGTGAATAAAGAACTTTGTTTCAGTTTAATGAGTAGTGAAATATATTGTGCAATGACAAAAATGAATATTTACTTTTCATGGAGCAATTTTCTGAAAACTGATAAAAGAGCAACAGTCTATTTTTATTCAGGTTTTTTTTGTTTTTGAATGGTATCTTGTGAGGATAACTAAGATATTCTTTACTTTTGAGTCTTATTGCTTTAATTAAACATTAAATACAAATATATTTTCAATTGACATAAACTATGTATTATATACATACATTATATATATAACATATACTATATGTTAACTATATATTTCAGTCATATGTACTAAACTACATATTTATATGTTTTATAAAGATACATATAGATATATAGATTGACCAAATAATGCTACTAATTCAAAATGACATAAAAAAAGGTAAAAGAAGAAAGATAAGGAAAGCGAGTATAGGAATATCTATACATATTTTTATTATTGAAAATAAATGTCAGTACTTCCACTGGAAAAATAGTCACTTTTCTAGGACCACCTCTCTTTTATCAGTAATTCTTTAAGTTTGTTGACATTTCAAGAGATACTGCCAACTTAACCAAAAACATTCATTTTATAGAAAAATTTACTAGTATATTTTAATATATATTTGATATATAATATTTGAATATTATGTATCAAAAATATATAGCATGAATGTACATCATGAAAGAGTACTAATAAGAAATTATGGTTTGTAAGCATGCTCACTTTGCTATTTTTCCATTGGGGATTGAATCCATTGTTCACCAGCTTAA
>JAQZBX010101618.1:0-11232 GCA_029593785.1 Cabassous unicinctus
ATGAAGAGCCTGAGCCTCTGAGAGTTTTGGCAACTTGTTTAAGACACCAGCAAGGAGGCAGAAGAGTTGAGAGCAGCTCTGCCTCACTCATTGGTTTCTTTGATCCATCCCATACAAGCCTCTGAGAAAAACCTTCAGATATCTCTAATATCCCTTTTTAAATCCTGCTATTTTTAAAAGGAAAAACAACAAACGCTTCTACATCAAGGGTGAAAGCATCAGACAGTTCCAGGGCATCTTGGTGCAATAACTGCGATGTCTCTGGACAAAAAAGAGGTTCCCCACTTCCCTCCACCACCTCCCTTAAGACCCTCACCCCCAAGGAGCTTGAAGACTATTGGGGTTTCTTATCACTGAGCAGAAATCGATGGAGAAACTCTTGGGGAAAAAAGCATTTAGCACCAAAGAAGCAAGGTGAAAGAAAGTTTTTCATGACAACAGTTATATATAAATATATCATTCTTAATCATCAAAACTCTCTCTGAGATTAGTATTATTTCTATTTGATGGATGAGGAAATCAAAGCATTAAATATAGTCAAGAACACATGGCTGGTAGGTGCAGAGCTGGAAATCACACTCATATGTGCTAGCCTCTAAAAAGCCCCAAGCCCTTGCCCCTCACCCCGTGCTATGCTGCGTTCTGGGTCGGGTATATCTGGGATGATCAGGAAACAGCCAGCACTCAGGTCTGTGGGCTCTGCTCAGCCAGCAAGTGCCTGGCTCTCACCAGTGTGGATCTATGTTTTCCACATTAGCAGCTTGCCCCCACCTCCAAGGCAGGAAGGGAAGGAAAAGGAAATGGAGTTCATAAGAGTGATTTATGCAACCTGTTAGGAGCTCTGGTAAAAGGTTTGGGGGCCAGGAGGTTGAAATTAATGACCACAGTCAGTTTTATTTATTAGCTATAAAATAATTTCTTTCTTCTAGCCCTACTCGTGCCACCTCCCAAAATTAAACATGGAAAACAGCATTAGTTATGGCTCAGCCATGTCATTTTTTAAAAATAACTATCAGCTCCTGTTTTGTGGACAAAACAAAACAAAACAAATTATTATGAAAGGACGTGGTTTTTGCTTCAGTAACAGTGTAACCTGAGTTCCTTCCTCACCCTTAGCACCTTCCGTGACTAGGTATAAATCATATCCTTTAGGACAGGACAGAATTTATTTTGAACTTGACTGAAAAACTTTAGGGACCATATCAAATAATCTAACATATATAGCACCTGGTCTCAATTTGTCTCTTGCTTCCAGTGCAAATACAAAATCATAGCTCATGTACTTCTTTATGAGGTTCAATACACAAAGGAAATGGAATCTGGGATCTGAAAGGGAGAATATCTCAATTCTTGCATTCTTCCACTTCTATGGTATAAATGTATGTCCCTGTTCCTGTTGGCCTCCCCACAGCTTATTTTTCTCACAGCTATAGACTTTTTTTTTTTCTCCAAACGTTTAAGCAGAATTCTCTGTCCTCTTTTGGACAGTACTACATTTTGACTTTTAAGCTGATGGCTGGTCTTTGCTCTCCACCAACAGGCTTTTTTCCCAGACCTCTGGGGATAGAATCTGCAGAAAACTATCCTCTGCCGGCAGAATTAACAGGTGCTTTTGAAAACAATAATATGCCTATCACTGGTCTGCACAAAAATGACATAGTTCAACTTTCAGAATTGCCCGTTTTGAGGTTCTTTATTGGAATTATGGGGACTCTTGTTTCTAATCGTATGTGCCCTCTCTCTTTACATTTTTTAACTGCTCTGTCTTTCCTGGAATTAAAAACCACACTATACTTATAGATTCAGGGTAAAATTAGAAAAACTGAGGTTTCCTCCTACTGCCAGCAGCTCCTCACCCCCACACTCCAACCTGGCAAGTGTTCCTGCCCCTGGGCCCAGCCAGCCCATCAGGACCCGACCACTGCAGCCCTGTGCCTTCAGTTTACTCCTATGATGGCAACAGTAACAGGCCTAATTCCTTATATTTTACAGCACTTCACAATGTTCAAAGTGCATTCCAAGTCATGAAACTCATTCCCATGCTCATTTAATCCTTCCATCAACTGTAGGGGGCAGGAGCATCAGTGTGCATTAGGTTCAACTGCACATAACAGAAAACCTAAACTAACTGTGGTTGACACGTAAGACCACATCTAGGCTGTTCAGGAATGGTACAGCTGTTCATTAAGTTATCAAGGATCCAGGATCCTTCTCCCCTTCTGCTATCCTAGAACTGGTTCCTATCCTCAAGGTCACCTCATGAGCCTCAAGATGGCTACTGGGGCCCCAGCCAACTTGGCTGCATTCCAGGCAATGGAAGGATGAATGGAAAAGGACACCCCCCCACACACACACACACACACAATGAGTCAGACCCTTTAAGCAACTTTCACATTTCTTCCTATACCTCACTGGCCAGAATTTAGCCACATGCCCAAACCTAGCTGCAAGGGAGGCTGTAAAGTTAATTCTTTCAATGGATATAATGCTACCCCAAGTAAATGGGGTTCAGTTTTAAATGAAAAAGTTAGAGAATGAATATAGGGCAGCAACTAGCAGTCTCTTCCACAGCAGGCAGTATTAATTCCATCCTCTGTACAGATGAAGAAATAGAGACCCAAAGACATTAGGTTTTGCTAAGGCCAAATGTCCAATTATGGCAAAATGGGAACAAAATCCATTTCATCTGACCCATGCCTTTATCTTTATTCACAGCATCCCCTCGCTGCAGTGGAGTTCCTGCTGCTGGTATGTTCCTGCCTGGACTCCTGTCTCCTTACCTTCCTGACCTCTGCTCAGCCCTCACTTATTCCAAGTCATTCGGGACCTGAGCTGCCTTCTGGAAGAACTTCCTGTCCTTCATCACCTGCCTCCGCTTCACTTCCTGTCTGAGTCCCTATCCCATGTTCCACCTGTATTTCCTGGAATCTAGACATGGTCACTAGTAAGGTGGACCAATCCAGAGATGGCCATACTCCAGAGAGCTGGCAGGCCCAGAGGGAAGGAACACAACCCCCAAACTCTCTGAGATTTATATGTGAAGAACTACCCATTCCCTTACCTTTTATAGCAGGAGAAAAAAAATGGTTTTAATCTTTTCAGTAGTAGCATCTGTTGCCCTGAAACAGACTGGCCAATAGTCAGTTGGCTTTTCAGGTTTCCTGTCTCCTGAGCCAAGGTCCTTGCCAAAATGTCATGTTTTTATAGTAATTTTTATGCTACGTTAAAAAAAAGAAAGGAAAGAAAGAAAAGAAAAGAAAAGAAAAGAAAAGAAAAGAAAAGAAAAGAAAAGAAAAGAAAAGAAAAGAAAAGAAAAGAAAAGAAAAGAAAAGAAAGAAAGGTACTGGGCTAGGTATTTTTACATATTTTACCTCATTTAATTCTCAAAAGTATATAGTTTTCTCCTCCCCAAGCTACAGACTAAGTTTCATTTAGCTTTCATTCCTGTTTACCACTGTTAAGGGGAAGAGTCTTTGATAAGAATTACACAAGAATGTGGAGAAGTCAAAAGACTAGCCCTGTGCTAAGAGTCCACACACCAATTCCAGCTTTCTATGGAGGAGAGGTCCCCAAACTTTTCACCACCAAGAAACCTCCTTTATAATTTTTTCCATCATAGACTCTACAACTTAAAAGTCTGTCTACCAAAGTCACTTAAGCACTAATCTATTTCTTCATTTTAATTAAATTTTCATTTACTTAATTTACTTTTTCTTTTATTTTAACTGAATAACATTTGTCATTAATTTTAGTTTTTAAGTAATAAAATACCATGCTAAATGAATGTAACCGCAGCTAAAAGTAAAAAAAAAAAAGTTTCAACCTCTCAATATTTCAGTATGCACTTCCTAAGAAACAAGGACACTCTTACAAAACAATATTAGCATCAAAACCAGAAATTAACATTAATATATCACAACCGTGAAATCCATGATCCCATTCAAAATTTGCCAATTGTCCCAAAAACAAAAACAAAATTTCTGGTCCAGGATTGCATTTAGCTGTTAAGTCTCTTCAACCCGAAATAGTTCCTCAGTCTATACCTGTCGTTCATGACCTTGGGCATTTTCATGAGTATAGGCCAATTACTTAGTAAAATGTCCTTCAGTCTGGATTTACCTAATGTTTCCTATGATTAGATGGAGGTTCTAGATCTTTGTCAGGAATACCACAGAAGCAATGCTGTCCTCTTCTCACTGCATCATAATTGGAGGCCCTTCATGCCAATTTGTCCCATTAATGGTGGTATTAATTTTGATCACTGTTAAATTACTATTATTTTCTTTGTGTAACAAGAAGTGTTTATGAAGAAATACTTTGGGACTATTCTTCAACAAAATTTCACCTGCTCATTTTAGCATCCATTGATGATTCTTGTCTGAATAAATTATTACTATGACATTTGCCAAATGGTGACTTTCTAATTCCTTCATTCCTTCTATGCAAAAATTAGGAGGCATTCTACTGTAAGGAAGTGCTTTCAGTCATCCCCTACTTGTTTATTTATTTATTTAAATCAGATTGGTTCATGGAGTCCTATTTTATTCAATGGGTTATAATTCTTAATGAACATTATTTATTTTGATGGCCAAATTAGGCCACAAGAGTCCCTTCAAGCTGGCTGCTGTGTTCTTTTAACAAGTATCTGTGATTTTTTTTTTTTTTTTTTTTTAAGCCACATCTCTGCTTTCCCTGCTTCAGCCCTGGAACCCATGGTTTCTCCAAGAAGCCTTGTTTCCTTTTAGTCGAGAATGGTATTTAGAAAAGATATGGATAGTAGGTGCTCACTGCTACTGAGATATCATTGTTTCTAGGCCTTGTCAGCAGACAAGAGTTAAACACACACACACACACACACACACACACACACACCCCTGTATCTATTTCCATATCTCTCTGTCCACCTACCTAAAACTGTAGTTTCCCACCTATTCCTCCAATTTCAATCCAAGACCATAGGGTTAATTCAGCCTTTACTCTTTCCATATTTGTAATCCCCTCTTTTGACATTAAGAAATTTGGCTCTTATTATTCCCAATATATTTAAGTATTGGTTCATCTCCTCTGCATGTAACCAATCTGCCAACCCTGCCGACTGCCTGTCATTCCCAGCCCAACATGCCCTTCCTGCTGTCTCAAGGGAAGAGAGGGGAAGGAAAATGAAGAAAAGGAAACTAATACTTGAGAAGAAAAGAAGAGAAAAAAAAGCAAGACTGAAGAATAGGAAGAATGAAGCAACGAATTTTGATGTTCTAAGTTCTCCTGGATAATCATGTCATGGGTTAATATACAGTTTCTGCTAAATATTTGTAATGTTGAAATTAACTCATTAAACCCCATTACTAGCTTCTAAGACTCTTACAGGTTCAGAGACCCCGATGGGGACCACAGATTCTAAGCACGCTGCAGGGAGGAGCCAAATGATGCCCAGCACATATCTCCTCTCTTCATAGTGCCTCAATTAATTTCCTGAGCTGGAAAATGAACAAAATTAAACACAGTTTTTTCTTGGATACAACTCACAAAAATGACCCTCCAGCGTTTTCATTAACAAGATCTGCTCTAGGAACAAGGAAGCTGTGAGCACCTGGCTTTCCAGGGTTTACTGGCCCTCGCGGGGGGCAATGGCCCCCCAGCTTTGTGCTGCTGGAGATTTTCCAAAGCGTCGATGCAACCCCCACGTGTTCAAACGAGGGGCCCAGAGCCACAACAGCAGTAACTCTGGCACTTCCTCCTCACCTAGTTGTCCTGCGGCAGGGAACCCCAGAGCCTCCCAGTCACACGTGACCACCTGACAGGAGCTAAGCCTCTGTCTGATAAATTATGTTCCATTTTGGTCAGCTGTGCAGTACTCGGAAAAGGGAATTTCATTAGCAAGAAGGGGAAACCTTCTTCCCTGTCAGAGGCACTTCGTGAAGGCAACAACAGACTACCTTTTCTTTCCCCTATTTTTTTTTTCTTAAACAGGTAATCCAATGATCTATACCTTCTTTAAGGAAATGTGAACTTTGAGATTGTAGGTAAGTGTAAGTGAACAGGGCAGTGGTCCAAGCCCTGGCTTACAGGCCTGAATCTACCACCATGTCCAACCTCAGGCAGGTAATATTCCCCTGGGCATCGGTCTTCCCAGGCTGGGAAGATGAGGGCCTTGGAATAGATGGTCTCCGAGACCACTTCCAGACTGCCACCCTGTCCCCATCCATAGCCCACAGAGGTATACGGGACACAGAAGACAGAGCCCACTGCACTGATTTCACCCATTCCAAGCCAAAAGAGCCACGAAGTCCCAACCGTGTGTCAAACACTATGCCAAGTACGAAGGAGACTCATAAAGGAATGTGACATTGTTCCTAGCCTCAAAAAAATGCAAGTACAATAAGATTTTCATTATATATTCACTGCTGCTGCTTTCCCCTCTTTTCTTTATCACCCTTACTCATGATTATTAAATATCACCATTTGGAAACTACTTCTATTTAGTAACTACTATGTGTCAGACACTAGAATACTTTTCAGCCTCACAATTTTCACTTTACAAATGAAGAAAACGAACGTTCATGGTAGCCAAGTGTAGTGGGTTGAATAGTGTTTCCCCAAACTTCATGTCCATCTGGAGTCTCAGAATGTGACCTTATTTGTAAATAGGATCCATGCAGATGTAATTAGTTAAGGATCTGGAGATGAAATCATCCTGGATTTAGGAAAAGCCCTTGTGACAGTTTGAGATTATTTCTGTGAATCCCAAAAAGAGAAAGATTACGTTTGTAAACTATTCTTCTGGATGTGGTACCCTTTGATTGTATTAAATTCAATGAGGGGCCTCTGATTAAGTTTACTTGATAAAATTAATTTAGGGCTTCTGATTGGGCCACATCAGTAAGGCGTGACTTGGGTTGAGTCCCCGTCCCCTTGGTGGGCCGATATAAATGGACACTCACTCAAGAAGATGCTGGAAGAGAGAGAGCTCTGTCATGTTTGATCCTGGGGCCCCAGGAGAGATAAGCCATTTGCCTGATAGCTTAAGCTGACCTTGGGAAGAGACCCGAGACTGATATAGAAAACCCAGAAAGAAATGAGCCCTATGCCAGGGAGAGAGGAAGCCCTGAGAGACAAGCCCTATGCCAGCCTGCAGCTGAGAGAGAGGAAGCCCAAAGGGGAAGGCTGAACCCTCACAGAGATCGGTGACCATCTTGCTTCAACACGTGGCAGCTGACTTTAGTGAGAAAGCAAACTTGAGTTGGACTCTTTAGGGCCTTGTAACTGTAATCTTTTACCCCAAATAAATACCCTTTATGAAAAGCAGCAGATTTCTAGTACTTTGAATCAGCGCCCCTTTGGCTGACTAATACAACCCTAAAGCCAGTGACTGGTGTCCTTCTAAGTAGAGAGGACACAGGGTTACACAGAAAGACTCAGGGAAGAAGGCCAGGTGCAGATGGAGGCAGAGATTGGAGTCAGGCTGCCATAAGCAAGGGAATGCCTGGAGCCACCAGGAACTGGGGAAGAGGCAAGGAAGGATTCTCCCCTAGAGCCATGGCCAGGCTGACACCTTGATTTTGGACTTCTGGACTCCAGAACTGTGAGGGAAAAAATTTCTGTTGTTTTAATCTACCAAGTTTGTGGTCACTTTTTAAGGCATTCCAAAGAAACTAATATACCAATGTGACAGTTTGAATTTGATGAATCCCAGAAAAGATTGTGTTTTAACTAATCCATTCTTACGGGTGTGGGGCCCTTTGATTGCATTAGATTCAGTTAAGGGACCTGGATTAGATCATTTGATTAGATCAATTCTGATTGGACTACATCAGTGAGGTGTGACCAAGGTTGGGTCTCTGCCCTCTTTCTGGAGCCTGATATAAACAGAGACACAGAGAGGAGACACAGAAAAGGAAGTTTCTGCCATTTTGACCTGACTATGTGACAGAGAGGACTCCAGGTTCACCTACAGCTGCAGAAGACAGAAAAGCCCCTAGACGATCAAGGAGAAGAGGCCCAGGGAGAGATGCCTAACCACCCACAGCTGAACTCCAGGAGGAAGGAGACAGAGACCGGCAGACCTGCTATCTTGCCTCACCATGTGGAAGGACTTCAGCCAACCCTTGGTGAGAAAGAATCTCTGATGATGCCTTGATTTGGACATTTTCACAGCCTCGGAACTGTAAGCTTTTACCCCAAATAAATCCCCTTTATAAAAGCCAACCCATTTCTGGTATTTTTGTATTGGCAGCCTGTGGCAAACTAATACAACCAATTATTTGACAATGGTCAAACAGCTAGTGAGTGATGAAGTAGGAATTCAAATCAGGTCTTTCTGGCTTTAGAGTCTGAAGCCTCTTGACTTAACATGCTCCCTTTCAATGGGGTTTATTTTTAAATGAGCCTATCCCCTGTGTCAGTTATCTGCTGCTGTACAACAAACCATTCCAAAACTTAGTGCCTTAAGACATCAATGTATTTTTTTTTTTCTTTTTGGAGGTACTGGGGATTGAACCCAGGACCTTGTACATGGGAAGCAGGTGCTCAACCACTGAGCTATACCCACTCCCCAGTCAATGTATTATTATCCCTCACAGTTCTGTGGGTCAACTAGGCTTAGCTGGGCAGCTCTCATGAGGGGTGACTCATGTGGCTATAGGAAACTGGTGGCAGGGGCTGGAGTTGTCTAAAGGCTCAGCCAGGCTGGATATCCAATTTGGCTCATACAAACTGCAGCAGCTGATGCTGGCTGTCAGCAAAGAGCTCTACTGGGGATGTCAACCAGAGCACCTTCCTGTGGGCTATCCCAGGGGGTTGGGCTTCATACAGCACGGCAGCCGGGTTCAAGAGAGAGTGTGCCCAGAGTAAGTGTTTCAGGACACCCAGGCTAAAACAGCAAGGCATCACTTCTACTCTATTCTATTTGTCAAAAGAGCCAGCCCAAATTCAAGGAGATGGGACTGCACATAGGTGTGAATACTAGGAGGACTGGTTCATTAAGGGACTGATTTTGGAGACTAGCTACCACATACACTCACTTCATAGTGCAATGACAGATTATTTGAAATTCCTTCTTTATACTTCTCCAAGTTTTCTACAATGTATTTGTATTCTTTTATAATCATAAAAATAATTAATATTTTAAAATGTATTATATTGCTTATAATATAAAATATATATTGTAGGACTTACTATTTATGGTGATCAGTACATCAAATACATATATATGTATATATGTGTATATACGTACATATGTATATATCTATATATTTATACAGATAGATATGTAGAAAAAAATACGCTAAAATCTCACTGTGGTAGAATGTAGTTATTTTTTAAATACTTTTTCATGTTTTCAAAATTGACATGTATTTCTTTTAAATTTAAAATATTTTTAAAGGAATTAATTACCTCAGAGTAAGTACCCATCTTGAGGCAATGTATATCAGATGTAAGGCATTTTGCCATGACCTCAAGTTTCTTTCAGACTACTATAAAGGTAGCCAGAGGTACCCATTTTTTATCTTTTTTCTAAGCCAAGTCCATCTGGAAACATCTGCCTCCCTCTTGCTTTACCACAAGGTGGTTTACTGGGCTTCCAAATGCATTTTTCAAAGAAAAAACAAACATTAAACTGGGAGTTACTCTCATCTGGCTTCGTTTTCCTGTCATTTATTGAATTATATTTGTGCTACATTTTCCCCATCTCCTCTTGCCAAGTGCATCTTGGAAGTCCAAAGCGAATGGCAGGCACTTTGGGTATCTGAGCAGCTTAGAAAATCCTTGTCTACATGGGTAAGTCTCTCTTCTAGAGGCCAATTTGCATTTTCAAAAGTTCCAGGCCTGGAGGAATCTCCCACAAAAAAGAGCAGCCTTAGAGATACAGGAGGATATGAGAACCTGAGCCAGAAGGGAGGTAACATGAGGCAAAGCAATTCCCTTCCAGTCAGGTTTAAGTGACTGCAAATCTCACAATGGACAATGATGGCTGAAGGTGATATCAAAGCTACCACTGCCTAAAAATGAAGAAAGCAGCGAGTGCTGCACCCCTCTGAGTCACACACCATAGGACACAGGGTGGGCCTCGACTGGAAACTCAACCATATCCGTCTGGAATTGAGTCTATCAAGAGCAGGGTACCAGGGCAGGGAGATGCCAAACGTGGCACTGGGTTCTCCCAGCAGCCCAGCTTTCCCCCAAAGAGAGATGATGGTGAACAGAGAGCACAGGGAGGCAGACTCGGTGAGTCACTCAGTGCTATTTTTACACGGTCACTTTCCAACCATAAACCCACATTTCAAATTTCATTGTTTTGGGTAGATTAAGAAATCCGACTTTGCCTTCTTGTGGTTTAATTTCCTGTGTGCCTGTATGAAGGAAAAACTTCGGCATTCCTATGAAAACATACGACATTTTAACCTTTTCTTGGCAAGACAGTATCTAAATTATTGATTCTTCAACTCTAAACCTATGTTTCTCTGATTACCAGGGAGGCCATGGCCTGCCACTCCTCTCCTCTTCCAAGGCACAGTTCTAAGTACTTTGATAACCCATAGCTCTCAATTCTCTCAGTCATTCAACAGCTATGTTGCACACCTCTTGTGTACCAGGTACTCTTCTAAGCCCCTGAAAATTCGGCAGGGAAAAGACAGACAAGGGTTGAGTTCTCATGTAACTTATAGTCAATAAGCAAGTGAGCAAACGAGATGACTTCAGACAGCAGTAAGTGCTGTGAAGAAAATAACAGAGTGACAGGATGGAACATGGAAGTTGGGTAGCCAGAGGAGGTCTCTTTGCAACTGCAACATGCAAGCTGAGACTTGAAAGATGAAGAAACAGACATGTACCTTCCACCTTCTTGGAGGAAGATGAAGAAAAGGGAGCCACTAATGCAAAGGTCCTAAAGAAAAACCAGAGGATGCGTGTGGCACATTCAACTAAAAAATAAATAAATAAAAAGCCAAAGGGGTAGGAGCCCAACTGAGTGAGGGGAAAGAGGTGTTACTGTGGTGGCTGGAGAGCCAGGTCCTGTAGGCCTAGTTGAGGCCAGCCAGGGGTCTTGGGCAGGGGAGGGAAGTGACCTGAGGTGGCGACCTTCCTGGGCTGATGCACTCCCACTCCGTGGACCTGATGTGCTACCAAGCCTCTACCCACATCCAGGTGGCCCCTGGGCAGCCTGGTTATCTGGACTTTACACACAAGAGTGAAAATGATCAACTTGACAGATTTAATAGGGCTCTCCCCTTTACGAAA
>JAQZBX010101619.1:0-11244 GCA_029593785.1 Cabassous unicinctus
TGTTCCATTCTGGTATAGCCATTTTAATAGAGTTAGAATGTTGTATTCTTTTCTTATATTAAAGAAACCTGCATTGTTTCTATGTCTGTTTTACTGGTTTAACAGTCACTTAAAAGTAGGACACTTTCAAGCTGCATTTTTAAAAATAAACAAATAAAAGTGTAATTATGAAGTTTATTGTTGTGATGGTTAAGTTCATGTGTCAAGTTGGATGGGTTATGATGTGCAGTTGTTTGATCAAGCAAGCACTGGCCTGATTGTTACTGTGAGGATATGTCAAGGATTTAAATTATCAGTAAGTCGATTGCATCTATGGCTGATTACGTCTACAGTCAGCTGAGGAGATTGCCTTCAACAATGAGAGAAGTCTCATCCAATCAGTTGAAGGCCTGAAAAGGAGAAGCAATGATTTCAGCAGTCAGAAGAGAGAATTTCCATCTCTACTTTAGCCAGCCAGCTTCTCCTGGGAAATTCATCGAAAACCTTCATCAGAGTTGCTAGCTTGTAGCCTGCCCTTCGGAATTTGGACTTGCCCATGCCCACAGTTGTGTGAGACAATTTCTATTTTTAAAATCTCATAATATTTACATATATATTTATATATTCCATTAGTTCTGTTTCCCTAGAAAACACTTACTAATAAAACTGCCAACCAGAAAGTCCAGATAGGCAATTCCAGGTGAGTGCAGCAGCACCATAACATCAAGGACTGACATGCTTCCTACCTTCCCACTCCACCACCTTGGTGTGTTGATGCTATTTCCCAACGTGGTCTCAAGATGAATGTGGGACTTTCAAGCATCATGTCCTTATATGACAACATCCAAAAAGGGAAAAAGAGGTGGAGTTTTAACCTCACCATCTCTCCCACTGAAGAAGACATAGCTAAAAGGAGGAAACAACCCACATGCAAATCAGCAAATGAATGTATAAACAAAATGTGGTATATACGCACAATGGAATATTATTAGACCATAAGAAAGAATGGAATTTGAGACATGATGCAATATAGAAAAACCTTGAAAACAGGCTCAGTGAAATAAAGACATATACTGTATGATATCATTTATAAGAAATGACTGGAAATAGCAAATTTGCAGAGACAGAAAGTAGATTAGAGGTTACCAGGGAATGAAGGGAGTGGGTAAGGGTGAGTGTTTGTGAAACATAAAACAAACTAATAAAATAATGAACAATAATTTTAAAAGATTGTCAAAGCTTCAAAGGAAGAGTTTTCTGCTCTAAAATGGGAAGGAGCCTCTGCCAACCAAGAAGTCTGAGAGGGTGGTGATCAGGGGGACAACCAGCTTTGTCTGCCACAATCACAATCACTGGTGCAATGCAACCAGCAGGTTCATATCAACATCTTTAATTTAATTTAGGAATTCAGCTTTTCAACAAGTTTATTTAAACAAAAAGTTGGTTGGCTTGTAGGGAAATATTTTTTTGAAGTTGTCTATTCCATCTATTCCAATTTGTACTGCTCTTTATGTATTTGGTATGTACCAAAAAAAAAAGATGAATGAGAAACACTGAAATTCATCAATAAAATGAAGTATTCCAAGATTTGGTTGTCATGGCTAGTGTTTTATAAATAATAAGAGTAAAGTAACTCACTGGGATATTAAAATAAAAGAAGATATTTTCACAAAATCATTTTCCCCACCCAGTCACCATGTGATATTGATCAAACATATCATAGGCCATTTAATTTCCTAAAAATGTAATAGAGCTGTGTTCATTCATTTGTGATCATATATGAAAAAATCAACAAATTTGGGGGACAATGGCTAAAGCCCAAGACACTGATAATAACAAATTCTGACAAGGATGTGGAACAACAAGAGTTCTCATTCATTGCTGGTGGAAATGCAAAATGCTACAGCCACTTTGGAAGGCAGTTTGGCAGTTTCTTACAAAGCTAAATATAGTCTTACCACACAATCCAGCATTCATGATTCTCAGTATTTTCTCAAAGAAGTTGAAAATTTGTAACCATGAAAAAACCTGCACACAAATGTTTATAGCAGATTTATTCATAATTGCCAAAACTTTGACCGATCAAGTATCATTTAATAGATGAAAGGATAAACAAACTGTGGTGCATCCATAAAATGGAACATTATTCAGTGACAAAAAGAAATGAACTATCAAGCCATGAAAAGACAGGGAGGAAACTTAAATGCATATTGCTAAGTGAAAGAAGCCAGTCTGAAAAAGCTAAATACTGTGTGACTGATTTTATGATATTCTGGGAAAGGCAAAACTGTAGAGGCAATTGAAAAAAAAAGATCAGTGATTGCCAGGGGTGTGAGGGAAGGACATGAGGGGAAGGGATGAATAGATGGAACCCAGGGTATTTTTAGGGCAGCAAAATTCTTCTGTATGATACTGTAATGCTGGATACATATTATACATTTGCCCAAATCCATAAACTATACAACTCTGAGTAAACCCTAATATAAATTATTGACCTCAATTAATAATGTAATATTAATTGATTCATCAATTGTAATAAATGTATCAGACCAATGCAAGATATTAATATTAGGGGAAACTGTGGAGAGGTACGATATGTGGGAACTCCCTGAACTTTCTGTTTAATTTTTCTATATGCTTAAACTGCTCTAAAACAAAGTATTTTTTAAAGTGTGGGTTGGGAGAGTGAAATGTAAGAACAGAGAAAATGACAATACTATAGTCAGGATGTGGCTTACTCTGTGAAAGTGTATTTTTTACTTTTTCATTGAGGTTTATCATTTATTCATGAACATACATAAACAATTAGTGTATAGTAAAAATTGTGAAATTACAAAACAATCATGCATATCATCATAAAGTTCTTCAATACATCACCTCACCATCAGTAACTTTCATTTTGTAAAGCAATTGTTAAAAACTATGAAATAGCATTGTCAAAATGTTACTACTATCTATATAGTCAGTATCTTACATTTGGTGTATTTTTGTCTCTCGGAGCAAGTTTCTGGAATAGCAGCAAGTTGCCTTTTTAGTAGGTGACTCCTGTCTGCCGTTGGAGATCATCAATTGAATCCTTTTTCTCCATTTCCAAATGTGCAGATGTCTGTTATATGGATTGTCTTCCCATCAAATTGGGATCTGATTGGCCTCAATGGTAAACCTTGCCATTCATAATAGTCTCTCATTAGATAATTAAGTGGTTTCTATGTTGCCCAATTTTAACTCACCATAAAAACATGCAGCCCTGTGATTATTCTCCTCATTTTTAACTCCTTCCTTGTAGTCTCACAAAGTTGCTACTTCATAGTAGAGCTGTCAAGTATGCACAAAGAAGTACTAAGCAGCACCAGGAGTGGTAGAAGAAGGCAGCCATGGTGGAGAGAGATGTGCATTCCCTCCCTCATTCAACTGTGCCCTAATTAATATTCTAAGCAACTGACTAGCAACCACCCCAAAGATGCTGCAAATATAAACCCGGTAATACTCCATTTTGAACATCATGTTATGGTTACAGAATTAGGACATCTTCATAGAGTAGAAATAGGGTGTGAATCCTATATTTTTCTATTTCAAGCTTGGTAACCTTGGAAAAATTACTTAATATCTCTAAGACTCAATTTCAGCTTCCATAAAACAGTGATAAATATTTATCTTGTAGGATTGTTGGAAGTATTGGAAATATGTGTGGCATTATGCCTGTCGCTTAATAGGGATAAAAAATAGGTAGCTACTATTAGTATTAGGCACCTTTCCCAGTAATCTATTACAGCATAATAAACTCCAGCCCCAAAATTTAGCGACTCAAAACAATAGTTATAGTTTATTATCTGACACAATTTTTAGAGGTCAGGTATGTGGGCAAAGAAATTTCTACAAGAACACTGAATTTGTTTGGTTATTGCTAATTTGTATAGATATCTTTCAAAGGGATAAAGAGAACCTAAGGGCATTTAAACACTTAAAGGTTAAGTGTAAGAAATTGAGGGCCTCTTTGGGGAAACATGGAATGAAGACATTTGTATGGACAATCATGAGGAATGTCAATATCTCTCTGCAAAGTAGCATTGCGATAGGATATATTGGTACAGTCATCTTTGGAAATTACAATTTGTCACAGTCCCCTCACTGGCTATAACAATTTGCATCCCTCCCACGTAAAAATTACACTTATACCCTTTCTAAAATCCTCAAGTCCTATCCCATTATAGCATCATCTCAAGGCCCAGAATATTGTCATCTAAATGAGGTCTGCTGTGGATGAGATGTTTTAGGTATAGTTCCTCAGGTATAGCTCTTCAAGCACTGTCTGTTTCAATTTGAAGACATGAGAACTAAATAGACAAGTTATCTGCCCATATGATAACCATAGTCAGTACTCCCAATTATAAAGCAGGAAACTGGAGTTCTACAGCAATTGTTGCATGTTGACTCTGAAATTTAATTTTACCTATTTACTGTTAGCCTATTACTATATCATGGATGCTGGCAGAAGACATGAGACTGAGACAGAGAATAAAGACTTTATTACTCAAAGCACAGAAACAGAATGAGCATCAGCATATTTGCATCAGTTCCCTTTTCCCCAAAGTCCCATAGGGGTTATACAATATGACCCAAATGGATGCTACACATAGTGGGTTTGTATCACAGCTGAGGAATGCTAAGCTTGGGGAATCCATCACTTTTATAACAAGAAGTAAGCAAGCCTACTCTTTGCTCCAAGGGAGACATTATCTCATTCCTCAAGGTAGTTCACTGCAATCACACCCCTGAGAAGTGGCCTAAGTAAACAGGAGGATTGCTTTCCATGTTTACCATACCCACCAAGACATGCAGCCAAGGACAATGTATCTTGCAACATTGGTCCATAGCAATTCTGAAATCTAGCAGGGTACATATTAGCAGTTTGTTAGTACTCAGTCCTACTCTTTACTGTTTGCTGTGTCTCTGGGTTCCAACTTCTGAGTTAATGAGTCCACCACTCCATGTCATCCTTTCTTACCATAAAAAAAAGGAACTGTGTTTGCAACTGTGTAGACTCCTCAGCTTATTTCTTGTCCATAAAAATTTGGGAAGGTAATCCAAATGTCCATTTTCATTTTTATTGTCTCTATCCCATTTTGTCTAAGTTGACAGTCCTCCTATCAGAACATTCTCTTAAAAATATTGTGAGTTTTCTATAAATCTTATTGTGGTTTACTTTGTTAATCAAAATCCTCAACCACAAACCACTTTGAAATAAGCCTGCTAATTTGGGTTCCCTGTTAATGGGACAATACTCTTAAGTCATAAAAGCCCTACTTGTTTGATGAAGAGGATCTGTAAGTATACCCATAAGTTTAGAGGGCATTTTGTCTGTCTGTAAGTTTCTAATGTTGTCCTGCCTTGAATCTTTCTGTGGGCTTAATAAAGGTTCTTACAACCTCATCCTGGATTTGATCTTGAGTTGATTTCCTTTCTTTGCTTAAGAACCCTTTGATGGCTGAAAAGACCATTCTCAACCATTCACATTTCTTCTAAATTCCATTTGAAAGCTAAATAATTTGTTCTTTAGTTCATCACTCTCCTCTCTCATTTTATCATCAGTAACAAAATGAAGCCAGGTGGCACCTTCAGGGCTCTGCATGGAAATATCCTTAGCTAGATCACAACATTTATTTGGTACATTTCCTATTTCCCATGCTAATGCAGGCAAAAGTCTTGTTAAACTTCCCCCCACTGTATATCTAGAATCTCTTTTTCAATACTGTTCAATAACATTTTCCTCACTTTCCTTTAACTCCCTCAACAGCCTCCTTGAGATTCTTTGGCTTCCATTAACATCCCCTTAAAGCCCTTTAGTCATTTCCTAAAAGCCTCCTTAAGGCTCTTCTAACTTTTACATATTTACTGGTCCCAACTCTTTTGTCACAAGTTTTCATTTTTTTGTTTTGGCAGTAGCGTAGCTTCTTCCTCTGCCAGGGGTTCTATGAAAAATTGGTAAGCAACAGAATCTATTGACTCAGTTTTAGAGGCTAGAAGTCCAAAGTCAAGGCATGAGCAAGGTCATTCTTCCTCCCTGGAATATGTCGCTTTCTGATGCAGTCTTTCTACAATACGAGGGGTTCCTCAACTTGCATCTTTGCCTCCTATTATAGGGTGATCTCTCTCTCCTTGTGTCTGCTCTTCTGGTTTCTGCTGACTTCTGGCTTCTGACTTCTTTGGCTGCATCTGAATTTCCTCTCTTAATAAAGTCTTCAGTCATACAGATTAAGACCTACTCTCTTTCAGTATGGCCACACCTAAATAGCTTCTCAGAAGATCCTCTTCACAAATGAGTCAACATCTTAACTGCTAAAACATTTTCAAACTATTTTATTTACAAATAAGTTCACATCCATAGGAACGCAGATTAAAATTAAAGACATGTCTTTTGTGGGTACATAATTCAGTCTACCACACCTTTCTTCCAGATACTCAATTCAGTTCTGGTTGCTATTGCTACATAACAACTGACCACAAAATTTAAAACAGAAAAAATAATTTTATCATCTGCCATGGTTTCTGTGGGTCAGGAAATTGAAATGGGTTCAGTTTGATATTTCTGGCTTGGGTTTTCTCATTTGGTTGCAATCAGACCTTTTAAATTAGAACACTGAGAGCTGGAGCAGCTGGGGACTAGAAAAGTATTTCTCTCTTCATGTAGTCTCAGGGCTCTTTAATTTGGTCTTTGCTTATGGACTGCTTTGGGCTTACTAACAATGACTGCTTCAGGGTAAATGGGACTATTTATTTGTTAGCTTGGAACTGCTTATATGGTGGCTCCAGAACTAATGTTCCAAAGAGCAATGTAGAAGTTGCAATGTCTTTTTATTTTATGTAGCTTCAGAAGGCATGCAGTATCTTTTCTACTGCATTACATTGGTTGCAAGCAAATCAAAAATACACTCAGATTCCAGGGGAAAGGAATTAGACTCAAGTTGTAATGAGAAAGTTCCAGGAATCCATAAGAGTTGAGAGACATTCCTGCAATCATCTTTGGAAAATAAAATGACATAAGCGGTTGATTGTGTTTATATATCCAAAGATGATTATTTATTTTGGGTGATGTGGTTAGTAAAGAAAACTTAAAATATCATCATGACATTGAGCCCCTTGAAAGGGACCTTTCACAGTTGGACTTCAGGCTAATTTCTTATTATATTCCTCATAACAGAAAGCCTGCTGTGTTCTTACTGCAGTGGACTCTTGACCATTTCCCAAACCCACCATAGAAATTTTTCATCTCTCTACATTTGCTTATATTGCTACGTTTACCCCAGCAGTGACTAACAATTCTACTTACTCTAGTAGATACTTTCCTGGTGGGCAAATTGTACCTTTCCAGGGCTACTAGCATAGTTTAGTCATTCCATCGGTATGACACACAGACTTAGATCACTAGAAATATCAAACACAGTGTCCAGAGACCACCCTGGGTTTATTTTTAATCTCAAAGTGAAAATCTTCTAATTTAGGGGAACCCACTAGTTTTGGGGATTAGCACATACCACAGTCCATGTTCTCTTAGACCAACCAGTAAATCAAACCCAGTAACTATGCAACACAAAGCCAGCAACTATTTAACTATTCACATTATTCAAATAAGGTCTATTGCCTATGCTCTGACAGCAAAAAGGGGGTCATTTCTTAGACTAAAAATGACAGAGGTGAATATGTTAACTTACCTGGGATGAAGCACATTAACTTGGAGATGAAACTAACAGGAATAAATTTTCAAACATATAATATATAACATAAAATGTAACATGCAATGCCTAATTTGTCATACATTATAATTATATTTACATATAATCACATATAACTATATAATATAGAATCTAACATAAGATATATGATATAAACTGATCCTTAAAATTATAGTTTTTATAAACCACATTTTATAATTGATGCTGCTGAAGGTCAGGGAGAACAGACAGTGCCCATTATCAAATGGTTGATAATTGGTAGGGCCAGCACTGAAGTCAGATCTGACTCCAAATTTTTATGTTCCCTTCATCTCACCATACTTTTGCCAACCTGCAGTATATGCCCATGAGGTCAGCAATAGAACTGAAAAACGTGGATACACTTTTGAGAGTAGTAAAAGGAGGACAGAGTTGGGGCAAGTCAGGGCAAAGCAAGAAACAGCTTGAGCATTACGTGACACTATGATTAAAGCACATGACTGATCCCTGATCCGGGAAAGGTAGAGGCCGAGATAATTGTTTTTTCCAGCTTTTCATCCAAGACCAAGTAAAATTCACCACTGGGCACTAAGTAGTAAAGAGACAGATGCTTTTCAGAAGCAGATGCAGTCACTGAAGTAAATAGCTTATACTGCATGGAGGTTACCTCTAATACATACAACACTAGAGTTTTGAAGTAAAAAATGATTTAGCTTGACACCAATGCTACAAACTTGATCAAAAAGAGGATCAGAAGGCAGCTACTGTAGAAGAAGAAAAAAATGTGCTTTTTACAGATTCCTAAGGAAAACAAAGACTATTATTGCAGAATAAATAAATAAAATTTAAAACAGTACAAAAGCTGAAGTTCTTCTGCAAAGTATGGTTGGTTTCAGTACTATTCTATTTAGCATGGTTCTGTGTCTGTGCACAATTTGACAGAGCAGACAAGATAACAAGAAGCCAGAGTGATAATTAAAAGAAACAATGAATTTTCTGACACTTTGGGTTTAACACAACCTTTAAGGCACAATAATTATAATTAAACTCTCAACATACATATACACTAATTTGTGAAATACAATAATAAAAATAGAAGAGGCAAGGTAAATCACGCAATGTAGAGAGCATTAATGGTATAGAGTTAAATACAGCAAATGATTTAATTCAGGTAGGAAAAAAAAACACAGAAAGTAAAGAATTTTGGTGAATGTGAAATCTGCTAGAGTATTCCTAGACTATAAAAACAGAAATGTCATACAAGTTTGCAGACATTTATTGAGGTATTCTAAAATAACTTTATAAAGAGCCAGATCCCCACTTCACAATGGCTGGAAACAATTAAACTAAAATAAAAGAATTCTGATACTCACATTACGAAACTTTTCTATGAGGAGGAAGTCATTATTCTATTCATTTGCATAGCAGCTCTAAATATTTTACCCTATAAGAAATAATTTTAACCCATAAGAAATTATCTAATTTATATATCTCCTGGCTGACAAGCACAGTCTTTAACTTCTGGAAGTTATATAATACCTCTACTGAAGAAGGGACTTCCAGGGCAGGCGAGTTATACATACGGGGAATCTACTTCCCTGCCTTGCTCTGGTCAGCCAACAAGGTGGAATCTTTGTTGCATCTTGAAACAAGCACCATGATAAACCGTGGCCCTAGAGTAGAATCTCCCTATTCTCTAATAGGCTGCCAATAACTTGCCATATTTTGGTCTTATAAAGAGGAGACAAAGAATGTGAAAGAGAATGAGTTGAAGCATATAAATTTATACATTTTAGTATTTGACATGCCAGTTAAGTGATGGCTAAATGGAATCATCTGCCATCTCATGCTACTCACAGTCCACTCATTTTCGTAGTCAGAAAATGGCTCTAGAAAATGGCATAAAATGTTCTGGAAGCAACTCACCTACTATATGTATGTTTGGTTCAGGTACACTTCCAGATGCAGGAGACAGACACACTTTGCAGCATCATTCACACAAGAGAGGATGCTAACAGCTATGTCAAGAACCAAGAAGAAGTTGGCTAATTAAAGGACTATGAAAGGAACTATCTTCTCTGAGAACAAGACATCTTGCTGCCATGGCAAAATGTTTCAAAAATGTGTATACTTTCTTAGCTAGTCTTCTTTCTCCCCTTAATTTACCTTTTTGATGATTATTACCACAACGTTGCAGCCTCATGTGGAGAGGAAGATTAGTACAGAGGTTGGTAAGTGTGAGCTCTGGAGTAAGAACACTGCGGCTCAGATCAGGGCTCAAGCATTCCATGTTCTAGTGGCAAAACTTCATGCAAGTTGCCCAATTCCTCTAACTCTGTTTCTTTTGATTTGTTTTGCTTTAATGTCTGGGAGAGGAGTAATCATGACTTTCTCTTAGCATTCATTAACAATGAATTTAAAAGATCCGTGTGGAACGCTTAGCATCTTGCCTGAAAAAGTGTTCAGTAAAGGTTATTTTTATTACCTTTATTTGAAAAACCACTCCAGTTCTCAAAATATATTTGCCCTAAAATCCATCATCACCAAATATTAACGGACTATCTACTCTGTGCTATGCTGACTTCTTCAGGTACTTCCTTGTGGATCAAGTAAAAAACTGCATTAGAGACATCTAGATTTTAATATACCGTCTGTCCAGATCTACCCAGTGTCCTTAAAAACAAAACAAAGCAAAGCACGTTTTAAAAAAATATCAGCTGACCCATTGCTATGCCTAAATATTGACATTACCTGGTATTAAACCGATAGAATCTGTCATAAAATTGATATATCACCTGGTATTAAAAACAAAGGAAAACTTGTATGTTTAAAATAAGATATCATATCATTCAGACATACCACTAGTCTTCTTATTCCTTCTTGCTGATTTTCCTGTGACTGATGGCTACAGCCCTAAACATTAACACTGCCCCCACCCCAGGATATGAGATAGGACTTAAGCATAGAATTTTAATGTTTGCTGCTTTACCTATAATGATCTTTGAATTATCTGTTTAAAAATTATTTAAAATCTTTTAATATTTTATTTGTTCTTGACAGGTCTGCTAGCTTAAGAATTTCCTGGATTACTGAGCTATAAGTCATTTTTAAAATTGTCTTTCCCCTTTTACCATACATATCGAGGATGTGTCACCATGTACTATCAAAAATTATAATTATTAATCTGTCACTTGATACTCCATGCAGCCAACCACATGATCAACCACATGATTGCTTCATCGCTCAATTTTATCTTAGTTGAAATCAGTTGAAATAATCTGACTTCTCTCTCTCTCATATTTCATTCCATTACCCAGGTGATTACAAACATTTCTCGGACCAGAGAAAAATAGATCCAACCAATCAAACCCTACAGCCATCATTTAGTTTTTATTGTATGATAGTTATGTGGAGAAAGAACACACATGAACAAGATAACTAGGATGAATAAATGGAAATATAATGAAAATTTCAAATCAGAAGCAAGGCAATAAATTCTATGCAGATTTAGAGGATGGCAAGATCTCAAGTGTCTGAAAAGTAAAAAAAAAAAAAA
>JAQZBX010101620.1:0-11245 GCA_029593785.1 Cabassous unicinctus
CAAGAATTGTGTATCCAGCAAAACTGGCATTCAAAAATGAGGGGGTTAGCGGTGGATGTGGCTCAAATGGTTAGGCATCCGTCTGCCATATGGAGGGACCTGGGTTCGATCCCCAGGACTCCCCAGTAAAATTTTTAAAATATATAGAAGGAGCATCTGCCCAGCTGCACTGAGCCACGCAGCAAGATGATGATGTAACAGGAGAGAGACACAGGAGAGCCAAGAGGAGACGCACTGAAAAAAAAAAAAAGAAAAGAAACTGAGGTGGTGCAGGTGGCAGGATGCCTCTCTCCCACATTGGAGGTCCCCAGGATTGAATCCTGGTGAAGACTGGAAGAGAAGGATGAGAAGAGAGGGCAGGAAACAGATACAGAGAATTGCCAAGTGAATGGGCACAAAACAGCAAATGGGGGGGGGGTCGCATTTAAAATTGATAAAGTAAATAAAGCTTAAAAAAAAAAAAATGAGGGCGAGGGAAGCAGATGTGGCCCAATCAGTTGGGTGCCCACCTACCACAGAGGAGGTCCTGGGTTTGATTCCCAGTGTCTCCTAAAGAAGATGAGCAAGACAGCAAGCTGATATGACAGGCTGTCACAGCAAGCTGAAGCAACAAGATGATGCAACAAGGAGACACAATGAGGAAACACAATGAGACACAACAAGCAGGGAGCAGATGTGGCTCAAGTGATTGGGTGCCTCCCTTCCACATGGGAGGTCCTGGGTTTGCTTCCAGGTGCCTCCTAAAAAAGAAGATGAGCATACACAGAGCACACAACTAGCAGACACAGAAAGCAGACAGCGAGTGCAAACAACGAGGGCAGGAGAGAAATAAATCTTTTTTAAAAATGAGGGAAGAGTTCAAAATATTCTCAGGTAAAGAGAAATTGAGAAAGTTTGTCAGCAAAACTCCTGCCTTCAAGAAATACTAAAGGGAGTTCTGCAGGTTGAAAGAGGAAAACAGGAGAGAGAGGGTTGTAGGAGAGTAAAGAAAGGAAGATAAATTAGTAAGAGTAGCTAAAAGGATAAAAACAAAATATGACATATATAAACCTAAAGAAAAAATAGCTAATGTAAGTACTGCCTTGACAGTAATAACATTGAATGTTAATGGATTAAACTCTCCAATCAAAAGACAGATTGGCAGAAAGGATAAGGAAATAGAACCCATCTATATGCTGCCTACCAGAAACTCACCTTAGACCCAGGGACGCAGAGAGGTTCCAAGTGAAAGGTTGGAAAATGATTTTACATGCAAACAATAACCGAAACAGGGTGGGAGTAGCTATACTATTATCAGACAAAATAGGCTTTAAGTGCAAAACTATTGTAAGAGAAAAGAAGGATGCTATATATTAATAAAAGGGGTAATCTATCAAGAAAGAACAAGCAAATATTTATACACATAACCAGGGTGCCCCAAAATATATGAGGCAAACAATGAAAAAGTAAAGGAGAAAGAGATGCCTCTACAATCATAGTGGGGGACTTTAATACACCATTATCACCATTAGAACATCTTGACAGAGGGTTAAAATAAACAGAGACCTTGAATAATATGTTAGAGGAAATAGACCTAATAGACATATACAGGACATTACACCCGAAGACAGCAGGATATACATTCTTCTCGAGTGCACATGGATCATGCTCCAGGATAGACCAAATGATAGGTCACAGAACAAGTCTCAATGAACTTAGAAAGACTGAAATTATACAAAGTAATTTCCCTGACCACAACAGAATGAAGCTGGAAAGTAATAAGGGACAGAGAACCAGAATAGGCAAAAAGATATGCAAGTTAAACAACACACTCTTAAAAACAATCAGTGGGTCAAGGAGGAAATTGTAAGAGAAATTATTAACTACCTCAAAACAAGTGAAAATGAGAACACAACATATCAAAACTTACGGGATGCAGCTAAAGCAGTACTGAGAGGGGAAATTTATAGCCATAAATGCTAATATTAAAAAAGAAGAAAGAGCTAAAATCAAAGACCTAACTGCACACCTGAAGGAACTAGAAAAAGAAAAACAAACTAATCCCAAAGCAAGCAGAAATAAGGAAATAACACAGATTAGAACTAAATGAAATTGAGAATAATAATAATAATAATAAAAACACTAGAAAAATTTACCAAAACCAAAAACTGGTTCTTTGAGAAGATTAATAAAATTGACAAACCCCTAGGTAGACAAAGGAAAAAAGAGAAGATGCAAATAAAATTTAAAAAAAGAGAAAGGCTATCACCACTGGTCCTAGAGAAATAAAGAGTATCATAAGAGGATACTTTGAAAAATTGTATGCCAACAACTCAGATGAAATGGACAAATTTCTAGAAACACACAAGCAGCCTACATTGACAAGAGAAAAAATAGAAGAACTCAACAGACCAATTCCAAGTAGTGAGATTGAATTAGTCATCAAAAACCTCCCAACCAAGAAAAGCCCAGGACCAGATGACTTCATGGGTGACTTCTACCAATCCTGCTTAAACTCTTCCAAAAAATACAAGTGCAGAGAACATTACCTAACTCATTCTATGATGCCTACATCACCCTAATACCAAAGCTACATAAAGACACAACAAAAAAAACTGCAGACCAATCTGTCTAATGAACCTAGATGCTAAAACCTAACAAAATACTTGCTAACTATATTCAACAACCCATCAAATGAATTATACACCATGATCAAGTGGGTTTTATCCTTGGTATGCAAGGAGGGTTCAACATAAGAAAATGAGTCAATGTAATACACCACATTAACAGGTCAAAAGAAAAAAATCACATGATCATCTCTATTAATGCAGAAATAGCATTTGTCAAGATACAGCATCCTTTCTTGATAAAAACACTTTGAAAGATAGGAATAGAAGGAAACTTCCTCAACATGAAAAGGATATAAATGAAAAGCCCACAGCTAACATCATACTCAATGGTGAAAAGCTAAAGACTTTCCATCTAAGATCTGGAAGAAGACAAGGATGCCCACTGTCACTGCTCTTATTTAACATTGTATTAGAAGTACTTGCTCAAGCACTTAGGCAAGAAAAAGAAATAAAAGGCATCCAAATTGGAAAGGAAGAAGTAAAATTTTCACTATTTGCAGATTACATGATCCTATACCTAGAAAGCCCTGAAAAATCTACAACAAAGCTTCTAGAGTTGATCAACGAGTTCAATAAAGTGGCAGGATATAAAATCAACATGCAAAAATCAGTAGCATTTCTGTACACTAATAATGAGCAATCTGAGGAAGAAATCAAGAAAAAAATTCCGTTTACAGTAGCAACTAGAAGAATCAAATATCTAGGAATAAACTCAACTAAAGATGTAAAGGACTTGTACAAAGAAAACTACACAACACTGTTAAAGGAAATCAAAGATGACCTAGATAAATGGAAGAATATTCCATGTTTATGGATTGAAGACCAAATAGCATTAAGATGTCTGTCCTACCCAAACTCCAGATTGATTTACAGATTTAACACAATCCCAATAAAAATTACAACAGCATTTTTTTCTGATCTGGAAAAGCCATTTATGAAATTTATTTGGAAAGGCAGGGGGCCCTGAAAAGCCAAAAACATTGAAAAAGAAAAACAAAATTGGAGAAATCATGTTACCTGACTTTAAAGCATACTGCAAAGCTACAGTGGTCAACACTGCATGGTATTGGCACAATGATAGACATACTGACCAATGGAACTGAATTGAGAATTCTGATATAGATCCATGCATATATGGTCAACAGATATTCGAGAAGGCCACTAAGACCACTCAACTGGGACAGAATAGCCTCGTCAACAAATGGTGCTGGCAGAACTGGAAATTCATATCCAAAAGAATGAGAGAGGATCACCATCTCACACCCTGTACAAACAGATATATGCACACCAATGTTCATAGCAGGATTATTTACTATTGCCAAAAGTTGGCAGCAACCTTCCTGTCCATCAACAAATGAATGGGTAAGCAAAATGTGATATATATATACAATGGAATATTACTCGGATGTAAGAAGGAATGAAGTATTGGCACACACAACAACATGAATGAATCTCGAAGACCTTAGGTTGAGTGAAGTAAGCCAGTCACTAAAGGACAAATATTGCATGACCTCACTGATATGACCTAAGCATATTAAGCAGACTCACAGAGCTAGAGTCTTGGAAGATACATTGCCAGGAGACAGAAAGGGAGTAGAGAGTGGTGAGATAATGCTCAATCTGGGCAGAACATATGATAGGGGGAAGGGAGTGCTTTGGCAGCGGATGGGGGTGATGGTGGTGCAGCGATATAAGATCAACAGTACTAGAATATGAGGGTGAGCAGAATGAGGGGTGATTGGGTTGGAGTATCCATGGAACTGGGGGAGGGCTGGAGGAAGGAACAGGTGAACTCTGGTGATTTGTAGGTCTGTGGTTGAAACTACAATTCTGGGAATGTTCTTTTGGCAAATATGGCAGGGGAGGGTTACTGATGCAGGGTGTTGGTGGAGGGGGATGTGTGGGAAAGGATGCACTTGGGGTATGCTTCTACGATATATGAATGTTCATCTTGTCATAAGGTGTTATCTCAGTGGGTGGAGACCCACACAATAAACTACAAAATATTAAACTCCCATCCTGGGGAATCCTCTTACATTCTAAGTAGAGGGGCAAGAATCTCTCGAGTACATTGGCAGTGCCTAATAAAAGAAAACAGACCTGTATGTCAAACCCTCAATATTAATGCATGTAACTATGAACCTTATTCCTGAAAAACTGAAACTTAGTAGTTACCATAGGTTCTGAGGGGAGGGGGAGGAAAGAATAGGTGAAACATAGGGCATTTTTAGGGCACTGGAATTGCTCTGCATGATTTTACAATGGCGAATACAGGCCATTATACATTTTGTTAAAACCTATAAAATTGTAGGGTGCAAAGTGTAAACCATAATGTAAACTATTGATCATAGTTAGTAGCAATGCTTCAATATTTGTTCATCAATTGTAACAAATGTACCATACTCATGTAAGATATTATTAATAGGGGAAAATGTGAGGGGGGAGGGGGGTGTATATGGGAATCCCCTGTATTTTCAATATGACTTTTCCATAACCTAAAACTTCTTTGAAAATAAAGCGAAAAAATAATAATGTGACTGAAAACAAGTAATGCTTTTCAAATTACATCCTCAAATGAGAAGCACTTGTAGTAGGACTGCTGAAACACTCCTGAAAGCGTATAGACCAAGCAAGTTGTCATTTATTGTGCCAGGACCCCGCTAAGCATTTTAGGTATAATACCTCAACCTCACAACAACCCTATGTGTTAGGTTAACAGGCACAGAGAGGTTAAAGACTTGACCGAGAGGTGCACTGCTAGAATGAGCCAGATATGAACCCTGGCAGCCTGATGCCAAAGTCTACTCTGGCTCCTCTCCACAGCAGTAAGAGGAAGGCAGAGCACAGTGGTGGGACAGTGTGCACAACTAACTAGAAGGAATTATCTTTTCCATCAGGTATGTCTCATGGGGTTTTCCTTTCACGTGAAATAAAAAGCCAAGTTTTCTCCCAATATCTTTTTGTGCATTTAAATCTAAATGAAACTGTTTAGCAGTATTAAAATTTTTTATCATATTTTGACTTATTGCAACCTGTCTTGGTGTTTGTTAGCTATTACTCCTGGCTCTTGTCCCACAGATTTGATAAGTTTCTATAACTCCACTCAGTGCTTACCCCATTTATCATTTCCCAAGAAATTCCAAAATGATCTGCCTGTGTGGCATGTAAAGATAAGGATTTCCTTGACCCTCTAAGGCTCCAATTCAAATCATCAGCTGCAAATTTAACTCCATTTTTTATTATGCTGCTTGCCAAATGAACTGACACTTGTATTTAATAAAAAGCCCAATTTCTAAAAAATAACTGAAGCAATAGACGTTCACCAGGCCACTTCTCTCTGTAGGGATGTGCCCTTGTCTCATAACACAAAATGTTTAATGCACAAATAATTCAATGCCTCATGTCTCTAGATTAGTGATTCCCAAAGAAATGTGCCCAAGAATCACTGTTGGGGGAGGTGGAGGCATGGGGGAAGTTAAAAGAGAAATCCCAGGTCCCTACCCTCCCATGACAGTGGTGTCAACGTGTTGCAGGAACACTGCCCTGGTTACGTGTGGTTAGCTAAGATCAGACAGCTGACAGCAGTTTACCAGATGCCTACTAAGTATTGAAGGTCAGTGCCCTTATGGAGCTTCCGACTCAGCTGAGGCTCTATACCAGCAGACTACTTACCTTCTAGCACAGGCTCTGCATGACTAATGACAGGTCACAGGTGGAAAGCTCACTGTGGGTTAAGTGCTCAGGGAAAGCTATATGGAAGAGGAGGGAGTTGAGCTCAATTTTGAAAGATGGAAAGGATTTGGACAACAGGGGAAGTGGGAATAAGCAAAGCATGGATTACTTTCCAGACAAGATATTAAGTGAAACAGGGAACACTAAACAAGCTAGCCTGGCTACCACACAGATCTGATGATGAGGCACAGTGGCACATTAGGGGGGAAGCCCAGCCAGATCCAGGCTGCAGGGCCTTGAATGCCAAGCAAGGGGGCTGGACTCTTCCTTGGCCCACAGGCAGTGAGGTAGCTTTGGAAAGGATGGCTGTCACTCTTATCTTATTCATAATTGCTTTCCATCTCTTGCGTCATCCCCATTAGATTTGAATCCACATAGTTGGAGACTTCTTAAGGACCCCTAAAACTAATACTAGGCACATAATATGGACTCAATAAAAACTGCACTGCAAAGGAAGAAGCATATCTGGTCTCGTTGCCTCTGGACGATGGGATAATGGGATGCAGTCAACCACTGCCTGCCTGATCCTTGCCCCCAACCCCAAGCATCCAGCAGACAGAGGAACTGGAAGGACTTTATGGAACAACTATGAGAGCCACCCAGGAAAAAAAAACTGCAGTTCTTAAACCATCTACTTTCCCATCTGGGCAATAATTAGCAACTTCAAGAGTAAAATGTAGGAAATGTACCCTAACTTTAAAAATAATTCTTCAACCTGAAAAAATAATCCATACCAGAACACAACTATTCTCAACTGATATTTTGGGAGTTAAAGTCTGCCATGTTATTGTCTTATAACTGGAACAGTTACTCCTCAAATTACAGTGTGGTTATTTTTTATACTTGCAGAGGGTCTTGGGTAACAGTTTTTTCCTCCACCTGTATTGATAAGTCAATACTATTAAACACACACACACACATCCAGTAAAGCAAATAGAAGAAAAACTCAATTGCTCACAGAGTTCATGATTCTCTGACTTGTGAGCCCAGGAAATAGCATTACATCTTTTGATATAAAGTAGTCTAAGTCCAAACACCTCATTATCAGAATGCTGCCTAATGAAAGGATTATTTGCTGAGGATTGTATGCCTTCTGCTGGCTCTCACATACCTCTGCATTTAGTCACTGCTAATCCTGAACATCAGCACTTGTCTGTATTGGATTTTCTCAAGTGCACAGTAATCAATTCTTTCTCCTCCTTGGCACTGCTGTCTTGCCCTCACTCCCCCTTATCATTAGGTGCTGTCAGTCTCTGCCCCGTTTTCTTCCTGCTTTGCTTGCACAATGAGTAAACAGTTGTTGTTGGCTCCACATTCAAATGGTACCATTATGCCAGTAAAATTGCATCTGCCTTGATGCCTTCAATTATGGGCATCGATTATGGGCAGCGAGAAGCACCATTTCTCAAGTTTTGAATGATTCATCTTGCTAAGCACTTTTTAAGGATTTTGACATTTTATTGTGAAAGTGGCTTTCTAGAAACCTATAATTCTTACTGCTTCGCCTTTCAGGATTGTCTCTTCGACTTCACCAGTTTTTTTTTAAATGAATGAAGGCATTGGTTTAAATGTGGGAAGAGAAGGAATACTGAAGCCTGCCTTCTGCCAGTCCTTTTGTGGAACCAAGAGCAGCAGCTGGCTGGACAAGTATACCCTCTGATTGTCCTCTGACCCGACTTCATTTCCTCCAGTACCTCAGATAAGCCATCGCACTGCTGTGGACAGATAGCACAACAGCAGCTAAAGTCAGTGCCTGGGCTAGGGAAGCCCATTCAGCAGCTCTAGGGCCGGTCTAGCGAAAGGAAACTCTCACCTCATAGAGGGAAGGGAGGAAGGAAACTATGGTACCACTGGGCTGAGAGGGTAAGTCAGGGAGCCAGATGAAAGAAACTCTGATATTGGAAATAGTAACACATTGATTGGACATTGACTGTATGCCAGACAAGGGGCTAAGCTCTCTATTGGGATTCTTTCATTTAATCCTCACAACAACTCTATGAGATAGATGCTACCATTTCCCCCATCTGACAGAGGAGGAAACCAAGAATCATACAGCTCCTAAATGATGGAGCCAATTTGGATCCAGGGCCCATGCTAACCCTTCACTATCTCCCAAGAGTCTTAAACAGTCTCCTGGGAGACAGAAGCATTTGTAGGTTATTTTTGGAGAGTGGCTCTACCCCATTCTAGATGGTGGAGTGAGAAGTTTCAAGGCTCAACCCTCCTACAGAAGTTTGGAACAACCAGTAAGAACTGGCAGAAACCTCTTTCTCAAAGCTCCAGAAAACAGTTAAAGGACTGCAGGGTGAGGAATAAATCAAGAAAAAGGCAGTAGGATCTCCTGGCACCCTGGCTGGCCCCTTCCCCACCCGCCACTGGTTCAGTGCAGAGCCAGCCCCCACTCCCAATGCAGATCCCTGAACCCAGTTTTGGAAGGAACTGAGTAACCCTAATATGTATGTCTGGCCCAATCTGTCTGGTGGTGGCCTGAGGGACTTACTGTCCCAGAACTTGCCCTGCATGTAGAAGTTGGCTCACCGAGCTCTCCTACCAAATGTTGGGGGGAAAGCAGTCGAGTTGTACTGCCTGGGCAAGTAATTGCTGGTTGTAGGACACACAGTGCTGTGCCTGGGATCATGAGGAAACTGCTTCCTAGGGAAGAAGAGCTAATCAGACCTGAGTAAGCAGGGAATTCCTAGGGCCACTCTCACATGCCCAAGACAAATAGCATGGGCAGAAAGGACCAGAGGGGCCCCTATGCTTTGGCCTGAAGCTATTCTCTAAACTGATTGTATGGGTAAGCTCGGAAGGAGAGCACTAGCATAGGTCAGGGAAAGGTGTGTTGTTCTTTTCCCTTCTTTTATATTTTTGTTAGCTCCTGGCAATCAAGGAAAGCTGTGTCATAACACTACCTGGTTACAAGCTTAAGGAAGAGATGCCTCAGAGTCTAAATTCCAGCAATAACATTAAAATATCAAAATGTTCAGGTTTCAACAAAAGGTCACAAAACATACAAAGAAATGGGAAGCTATAACCCAGGCAAAGGGGAAGATTAAAGCATTAGAACCCATCCATAGGAGGACCAGACCTGGGATATAACACAGACTTTATAAAAAAGTGGTCCTAAGTATGCTCAAAGAGCTAAAGGAAAACATGGACAAAGAATAAAGGTTATCAGGAAAATGATAGATTAATATAAAGAGAATATCAATGGAAATTATGAAAAGGACCAAACAGAGCTAAAGACCAGAGTAACAAAACTTAAAACTTCCCTGGAGGGGTGCAACAGCAGATTGGAGCTTTCAGAAGAAAGAATCCGTGAACCTGAAAATAAGACAATTGAAATCATTCAGTCTGAGAAGCAGAAAGTAGAAGGAGTGAAGAAACGTGAACAGAGCCTGAGGAACCTGTGGAACACCATCAAGTGTGCAATATATGCATCGTGGGAGTCCCAGAAGGAAAAGAAAGGGGCAGAGAATAGTCAAAGAAATAATGGCTGAAATTTCCCCAAATTTAACAAAAGACATGAATATTTACATCCAAGACATTCAACATACTCCAAATAGGATTAACCCAAATAGACCCATACCATGCCATGTTATGATCAAACTTTCAAATGCAAAAGATAAAGAGAATTCTGAGAGCCCCAAGAGAGAAGCAACATGTCACATACAAGGGAGCCTCAAGATTTAAGTACTGATTTCTCATCGGAAACCACGGAGGCAAGAAGGCAGTGGGATGACAGATTTAAAGTGTTGAAAGCAAAAATTGCCAACCAAGAATTCTGTATCCAGCAACAATGTCTTTCAGAAATGAAGAAGAGATTAAGATATTCCTAAATAAAAGCTGAGGGCATTCACCACTAGACCGACCCTTAAAAGAGAGTTCTGCAGGTTAAAAGGAAAAGACAATTGACAATAGATTGAAGCCACATGAAGAAATAAAGATTCTGGTGAGAGTGGCGACAGGGGAAAATATAAATGCCAATGGTATTGTATTTTTGGTTTGTAAGTCCACTTTTCACTTCCTACGAGATCTAAAAGGCAAATGCATAGAGTGCAGTGAGAAATCAGTGGTTCTAGACTCATACTGTAATTTGTGACAAAAACTACATAAAGGTGTGGGGACGGAGGGGTACAGGAACATAGTTTGTATATTTATACAACATAAGTTAAGTTAGTATCAAAGCAAACAAGATTTTAATAGATGTAAGATGTTAAATTTAAGTCCCATGATAACTACAAAGAAAATATCGAAGAATATGCAAGTTCATAGAGACAGAAATTAGAGTACAGTTTGCCAGGGGTGGGGGACCAGGGGAATGGGGAGTTAATGCATAATGAGTGTGGGGTTTCTGTTTGGGGAAATGGGAAAGTTTTAGTAATGGAAAGTGGTGAGGATACTGCAATATTGTGAATGTGATTAATCCCACTGAATGGTATGCTTGGGAGGGACTGAGATGGGAAAGTTTATGTTGTATACATGTTCCCATATTTGAAAGGATGGGAGGAAGAAAGGGAGGGAGGGAAGAAGGGAGGACAGCTAAAGACACAATAACAATTTAATGCAATACATGTTCCTGGATGGCATCTAGCAAGGGAGAAGAGGAGGTTCAAAGGGACATTACTGAGACATATGAAAAAACTGGAATATAGACCATAAGCTTTATAGCAATGTTAAATTTCTTAAACTTGATAACCGCATTTAAGGTGGTTACATAAGTGAATATCCTTGTTCTTAGGAAATGTACATGGCAGTATTAATTATTCAAGGAACATGATGTATACAACTACACACAAGTGTTCATTAAAAGGATTGGTAAATAGATAGGCAGACATATGGATAGACATATGGGAGGGAGGGAGGGAGGAAGAAAGGAAGGAAGGAAGGAAGGAAGGAAGGAA
>JAQZBX010101621.1:0-11250 GCA_029593785.1 Cabassous unicinctus
AAAAAAAAACTAGTGGAGTTTGGTCATCAGTGTACTTCAGTTTATAGGGACAAAAAGAGTAAACTTAATTACTTTGATAATCTGTTCTTTCCATGTATTGGTGCTCTCTGCTTTGCTCACCTTAAGTAACAGTCTTGCAAAAAGTGTTGGCTGAAATCAAGTCCTGCAGTCCTCTGGTCCACCAGGCATTAACCCTTAGGTGAGTGGATTGTAAGGAAGCTTGGAGTATCTAGAATATATAAGGAATTTCTAGGAGAAGCTCAGATGCGTTTTGCTCGATAAAAAAGCAGCATGCGAGTCATAGAAGTGAAGAGATCATATTAATAAAAATAATAAGTTGAAAAGGATTTAAACATTGTGAGGATTTTAAGGAAACTACAATGCAGAGACAAAATTTAAAAAGTCACATGGGAGGCTTTAAAGAGAGTCTTGACATTACAAAATCAAATTCATTTTTGAAAGCCCTAATTTGGAGAGTTTTTGGAAAATGCAGAGAGAAAAGAATACATGATTAAAGAGATGAGGAGAAACAGAATGATTCCAAAAAAGCACACCAAAAACAATAAATACTCAAATGCATGTAGTCTGGTGTTTCTGTACAGAATGGAGAATAAGAAGTACAACATTCCTGCATCTGTGGAGTTTAGAGTAGTAGATCCAAGATGTACTCCTGCTGAGTATATCTTTATGAACCAGCTTAGTCATTCTCTGATAAATGGAGGAAATGACAATATCTATCTCATTGTAGGGCTATTCTAAAGATTAAATTACATAATGGGTGTGGAAACACATTGACAAATATAAACATATTTAGATGTTTCCTAATAAAAAATATTCAGTACAAAGAGAATTTTGTAAACAGAGTGTTATATGATGTATGCAAGATTTCCCAATATCTGTTCCTTTGCAGGATTTTAGAATGCAATAATGGGTGGGAAAGTGGAGACAGCATGGGACAGGAAAGAGCTTGGGTTTTGTATGGAGTTGGCAAGCATTTGGGTTTTGGAGACAGTCACCTGATTTGAATTCTAATTCCATCACTTGTGTTTTATGATTTTCTAGGTATCTTTAATTCCATCTGTAACCTGGGGATTATAATGCTGAATCCACTAAGCATTTGTAATCAATTTCTTGAAGGAATTAAAGTCCACAGGGTGTGAGCAAGAAACAACTTCAGTTTTTTTTCATCATTTCACCTTCAGAAGGCTGTTATCACAAAACCCGCTAACACTCATTAATATTTCAGAGAGTTCTAATAGTTTTTCCTTTCACTTGGAAGTAAGGAACAAATTATTTTCTTGTCCAAGTATTAAAGAGTCAAGTCCAATGCAAGCTGCACTACAAATCTTTATTCAAATTAAAACATCCTCCCTCCTCTATCGTGGGCTCTGGAGCCTCTAGTGGTGGAATAGAGTGAATCACAATCTGTATTTGTTGCTCTACCTCCTTCCCACTGGGTAGCTGCAGTATGTGGCCAGTCCAGGGTCAAATGCTGAAAGTGATAGAGAGAAAAGAGAGCAGAAAAGGCTTAGTTGACTGAGATGGATGCCAGAGTCAGCAACTTCTATACGATGGATATGCACACAACATTTTTACCAGTTCTGCACAGCTTAATACTCACCTATCCATTCTCTAAACTCCTTCTATTTTCTGGTGAACTATATTCTAATTATTAACTCTATGAGTATACACAATATATTTAGTTCATAATAGCACAATAATACAGTATTTGTCCTTTTGTGTCTGGCTTGCTTCACTCACATAATGTCCTCCAGGTTCATCCATGTTGTCATATGCTTCACAAATTAATATTTTTTTATTGCTGCATAACATTCCATAGTGTGTATTCACCACAAATTGTTAATCCATTCTTCAGTTGATGGACACCTGTGTTGTTTCTAACTTTTGGCAATCATTAATAACCCTGCTATGAAAATCAGTGTGCAGATGACTATTTGCTGTCACTACTCTCAGTTCCTCTGAGTATATGCCTAGTAATGGTACAGCTGGGTCACATGGCAAGTCTATTCAACTTCCTTAGGTACTGCCAAACAGTCCTCCATGGAGACTGTACCATTCTACATTCCCACCAGCAGTGAATAAGCATTCCTATCTCTCCACATCCTCTCCAACATTTACAGTTTTCTGTCTTTTAAATAGCGGTCAGTCTAATATGTGTGAAAAGATATCTCATTGTAGCTTTGATTTGCTTTTCTCTAATTGATAGTGATGTTGAACATTTTTTCATGTGTTTCTTCATCATTTGTGTTTCTTCTTTGGACAATTGTCTTTTCAAATCTTTTGCCTATCCTTTTATCAGTTAGTTTGTCTTTTTATTGTTGAGTTGTATGATCCATTTGTATATAATATATATTAAGCACTTATCGGATATGTGATTGCCAAATATTTGTTCCCAGTGAGTAGGCTGCCTTTTCACTGTTTTGACAAAGTTCTTTGAGGTGCAAACATGTTTAATTTTGAGGAAGTCACATTTATCTGTTTTTTCTTTTGTTGACCATGCTTTGAGTGTAAGGTTTTAAAACTACTGCCTACCACAAGATCTTGAAGATGTTTTCCTATATTTTCTTCAAGGAGTTTTATGGTACCTTTTATATTTAGGTCCTTGATCCATTTTGAGTTAATTTTTCTATAAGATGTGAGATAAGTGTCCTCTTTCTTTCTTTTGGATATGGCTATCCAGTTCTCCAAGCACCATTTATTGAATGGACTGTTCTGGCCCAGCTGGGTGGGCTTAAAACCTTGTCAAAAATCACTTGACTGTAGATGTGAGGGGCTATTTCAGAGTTCTTGATTTGGTTCCATTTTCTATCTGTCTGTCTTTATTCCAGTACCCTGCTTTTTTGTTTGTTTGTTTGTTTTTACCACTGTAGCTAAGTAATATGCTTTAAAGTCAGGAAGTGAGAATCCTCCAAATTCGTTCTTCTTTTTTAACGACATTTTTGGCTATTCAGGGCTCCTTACCCTTCCAAATAAATTTGATTATTGGCTTTTCCATTTCTGCAAAACAGGCTATTGGTATTTTTATTTTGATTGTGTTGAATCTGTAAATGAGTTTGGGAAGAATAGACATCTTTATGATATTTAGTCTTCCTCTCTATGAATACAGAATGTCCCTCCATTTATTTATGTCTTCTTCAGTTTCTTTTAGAAATGATTTGTAGTTTTCTGAATCCATGTCCTTTTTTTCTTGGGTTAAGTTTATTCCTAAATATTTTATTGTTTTAGTCATTATTATAAATGGAATAATTTTTCTGATTTCCTCCTCAGATTGCAAATTAGTAGAATATATATAAGTTGCTGATTTTTGTATATTAATCTTGTATCCTGCCACTTTGTTGAATTTGTCTTTTAATTCTAATAGCTTTCTTGTGAATTTTTCAGGATTTCCTACATATGGAATGATGCCATTGATGAATAGTGAAAGTTTTACTTCTTCCTCTGCTATCTGGTTGCCTTTTATTTCTTTATCCTAATTGCTTTAGGTAGAACTTCTAGCCCAATATTGAATAACAATGGTGAGAGTAGGCATTTTTGTCTTGTGTCTGATCTCAGCAGGAAAGTTTTCAGTCTTTCACCATTGAGTACAATCTTAGCTGTAGGTTTTTCATATATGCACTTTACCATATTGAGAAAGATTTCTTGTATCATTTGGAGTGTTATTATCAAGAAAGGGTGCTGTATTTTGTCAAATGCCTTTTGTGCATCAATCATGAGGATCATTTGATTTTTCTTCTTTAATTTATCAATGTGGTATATTACACTAATTTTCTTGTGTTGAACCACCTTTGCATACCGTGGATAAAGCCCACTTGATCGTGGTGTATAATGCTTTTAATGTGTGTTTCGATTCTGTTTGCAAGTATTTTGTTGAGGATGTTTGCATCTATATTTATTAGAGATATTGGTGTATAGTTTTCTATTTTTGCAGTATCTTTATCTGGTTTTGTATTAGCATGATGTTGGCTTCATGGAATGAGTTTGATGTCATTCTTTCCTGTCCAATTTGTTGGAAGAGCTTGAACAAGTTTGTTATTAGATCATCTTTCAATGTTTGGTAGAACTCACCTGTGAAATCATCTGCTCCTGGGTTTTCATGTAGGGAAGGATTTTTTTTTTTAATATACTTAAAAATTTTTTAAAGATACTTAGATTAAATAAATGTTACATAAAAATGTAGGGGATTCCCATATGCCCCACTCCTTATGCCTCCCACACTTTCCAACGTTAACAACATCTTCATTAATGTGATACATTTGGTAAATTGATGAACAAATATTGGAGCATTGCCACTATCTTCAGATTATAGTTTACATTATGGTTTAATCTCTCTCCTCCACAATTTTGTCAGTTATGACAAGATATATAATGGCCTATATCTGTCTTTGCAATACCATGCAGGGCAATTCCAATATCCCAAAAATGCCCTCATATTACACCTATTTTTCCCTCTCTCTCCCTTCAGAATCTCTGGTGGCCACTGCCTCCACATCAATGATAAGTGTTCTTCCATTGCTAGAATAGCAATAAATCTTCAGTAGAATAACAGTAAGTCTACCCTAGTCCATTGTTTATTCTCCAATTCTGGAATTGTGATGCCTACTCTGCCTCTAATTGGGAGAGGGTTTAGATCTCATGGGGCAGATGGATGGGACTATCTTGCTTGTAGTTGTAGACTCTCTCTGTTCTTTGGATGGCCATTGTCCATCATTATTTCCTTGTTAGTTGTACTGGGTGAGTCTAATGAACTGGAGAGTAGGTGTTGCAAGTTTGTTGAGATTCAGGGCCCAACTGGAACATAGAAAGCCCATAGTTTAAGTCTCTTGGACTTAAATATATCAATTCTCATAATACTATAACTATAGGTTCAAATAGAAGGGACAGAAGAGCCATGTGTAGGGAAACCACAAATGAATCCAACTCTGTCACACTGGGGAGCATAAATTCCAAAGCAGGGCCTTGATAACTGTTTGACACTCTTCAATTGTCATTGGTTTGTTGAGGTCTTCTAATTTTTCTAGGGTCTTTGAAAGTGGTTCATGTGTTTCTAGGAATTTGTTCATCTCATTTACATTGTTTAGTTTTATGACATATATTGTTCACTGTATCCTCTTATGATTTCTCTTATTTTTGTTATGTCAGTAGTAATGTCTCCCTTCTCACTGGTGATTTTATTTATTTGTGTCTTCTCTCTTTTTTCTTTGACAGTCTAGCAATGGGTTTTGTGGATTTTGTTGATCTTCTCAAAGAACCAACTTTTGGTATTGTTGTTGCTCTCTATTGTTTTTGTTGTTCTTATCGTTGTCGTTGCTTTCTGCTATGATCCTTAGTATTTCTTTGGCTTGATTTGGGCTAAGTTTGATGTGTTCATTCTAGTTCCTCCAGCTGTGCAGTTAGGTATTCAATTTCAGACTTTCTTCTCTTTAATGTAAGAATTGAGGGCTATCAATTTGCCTCTCAGCACTGCCTTTGCAGTGTCCCATATGTTGTGATATATTGTGCTCTCATTTTCATTCACTTCAAGATATATGCTAAATTCTCTTGCAATTTTTTTGTGGCCCACTGATTATTTAAGAGTGTGTTGTTTAATATCCATACATTTAAGAATTTTCCCCTTTTCCATCCATAATTGTTTTCCAGCTTCATTATCAGACAAAGTGTTTTGTATAATTTCAATCTTTAAAATTTATTAAGACTTGTCATTTGTCCCAACATATGGTCTATATTGGAGAAGGATCCATAAGCACTTGAAAAGAATGCAAATACTGATGTTTTGGAGTGCAATCCTCGATAGATGTGGGTTAGGTCTAGTTCATTTATCATCTTATTCAAGCTGTCCTTTTCTTTATTTAACCTCTGTTCCGATGTTCTCTCCAATCTTGAGAATGGTGTATTGAAGTCTCCAACACTTATTGTAGAGGCATCTATTTCTCTCTTCACCTTTCCCACTGTGTGCCTCATGTGTCTTGAGGCACTCAGGTTAGGTGAATAAACAATTTGGTTATTTCTTCTTGGTGAATTGCCCCTTTTACTAATATATAATGACCTTCTTCATCTCTTATAGCAGTTTTGCATTTAAAATCTGTTTTCTCTGTTATTAGTATCACTACTTCAGCTATTTTTTGGTTATTATTTGCATGGAGTACACTTTCCCAACCTTTCATTTTTAACCTGAGTGTGTCCTTGCATTTGAGATGAGTCACTTACAGAGAACATAGATGTTTCCTATTATTTTATCCATTCAATCAGTCTTTGGGTTTTCTTAAAAAATATATTATTTATCTATTTTTAAAAGCTACTTACATAAAATGTTATGTAAAAAAATATAAAGGATTCCCATATACCCCACTCCCCAGACCTTCCACTTTTCCCAACATTAACACCTTCTTTCATTACTGTGGTACATTCATTAATGTGTTAATGAACACATTTTGGAGCATTGCCACTAAGCATGGATTATAAATTAAATTGTAGTTTATGCTCTCTCCCACTCAATTCTGTAGCTTATGGCAGGACATATAATCACCTGCATCTGTCATTGCAATGTCATTCAGGTCAATTCCAAGTCCTGAAAATGCCCCCATATAACACCTCTTTTTCCCTCTCCCTGACTTCAGCACCTCCAGTGGCCTCTATCTCCACATCAATGATATCATTTCTTCCATTGCTAGAATCACAATAAGTCTATTGACAAATACAAATAAGTCTGCTCTAGTCCATATTTTATTCCCCAATCCTGAGGATTTTGTGATGGTGATGCCAACTCCACCTCTAATTGAGAGGGGGCTTCAATCCTTTATGTCTGATGGATGGGACTCTCTTGCTTGCAGTTGTACACTCTCTTGGTTCCTTGGTGTGGAGGCGGCCCATCCTCACCTCTTTGTTAGCTGTCTTGGGTGAATCCAATGAACTGGAGACTAGGTGTTGCAACTCTGCTGAGGCTCAGGGTTCAGCTGGCACATGGACAGCCCAGAGATTAAAGCCTCTTGGACATACACCTACCAACTTCAACATCAAGTATACGTTGAAATAAAAGGTACAAAAGAGGTATGTGCAGAGACGTCATATCTGAGTCCAACTTTGTCACACTCAGAAACAAACTCCAAAATAGGATCCACTCGACAGGCACCAAACTCCAGAGCTATCTGCCATGACCATAGGATCACTGTTTGGGGTAGTATCTACTTTAGCCTTCTATGAGATCCTGCTGATAAGTGCATAAGTATTACCTCTTTGATGACCTCCTGACTCACTTTTAAGTGTCTTAGACATATAAACTCATTTGTCTTTACCTTTTCTCCCTTTTATTTAAGGTCTTTATCCAGTTGTATCACCAGCCGGTGCTTGTTAGGAATCCCTTGGTGCCAAGGAGGCTCATCGACAGGAGCATTGTCCCTAATTGGAAGGAAGGTAATGCATTTATATGCTGAGTTTGGCTTGGAGAGAGGCGACATTTGAGCACCAATGACACTCTAAGGAGGTAACACTACCCTACAACACTAGGCTAAGTTGAAAATTCAAGAACAAAAGGCTCATAAGCATAGTTGTCAATATTAAAATTCCATCAATGGTCCATCCTTCTTCACTAGTTATTGTCCCTGTACTTGGGAAATTGTTGCTGTTCCATTAGAATATATGACAGAGCTCCCCAGGATGAGGATTCATTAATCTTTTGGTATTAGTGTGAATCTCTACACACTTCGGCAGTGCCCCATGAACATTTGAACATATTTATATACTTTATATGTATGCCCAGTTAAACTTCCTCCCATATATTTTCCATCACTGACACCTTATACCATTATTATACCTCCCCTGCCATAGTTTTAACCCTTCTGTGATCAAACACTTCTTCAAAAATGAGGCCAAGAATATTGCCAAAATTGATTAATAAGAAAATGAAATAAAAATGGTAGCTTTAAACATAAGAAATGAAATACATAATAATTCATAAAAACTAAAACTAAAATAAAGTAAAAAAAATGGGATATTAAAAATGAAAACTATTTAAATATTTTTTGACGTTTTGTGTTTCATCACTGTAATATCTGTTTTCCTGTATGTACAGTGACATTTTCTTCCATTTCTCTCCTAGTGTCTTACTTTTTCAAAATTTTGTTTACAAAGAAATTTTAGGTACCAGTAAAGTTACATACAGAATATAAGGGACTCTCATATGCCTAGTATACTCCCCCTTTTCCCCTTCCCTATTAATAACATTTTTACATGTGAATTGAACATTTGTTACAACTGATATGCAAATATTTAAACATAACTACAAACCATGGTCAATGGTTTCCATTATGGTTTCCATTTTATAGCATACACTTTTAAAAATTTTTTGATGAAATTTAACATAGCCTATATTCATCATTGCAAGATCATGCAGAACATTTCCATTGCCCCCTAAATAACCCCTCTTCCATCTATTCTATTCCTCCCTCCCTCTTTCCTCAGGGCACAACGTGACTACCAGACTTCACTCCTTGAAGGACAAAATTCATAGATACTAGCTAAACCTCTGAGAGCTTGACAAACTATCCTCTCCTTTTAGGAACCGTCCATGCTCTCGAGAGACAGCCTTCTCTGTTTGAGAACATACTGGGCCTCCCCAGCATGGGAGTCCAGCTCCTTCCCATTCATTATGTGGGTCTCCCGCCAATTATACAGAAGACTATCACAAAATGATTGCCCACATATTCTCTAGAAGACTGCCCCAGTTGTGCCCTGTCACAAATGCCTGCCTATCCAACACCCTAAACCAGTAAACCTTCCTTGTCATATTTCTAAAAGAGTTTTATCATCATGATAGTTTCACCCACATACCCACCAAACATCAGTGTTCACCTGCTTCCTCCCCCAATCCTCACCCCTGTTCGATGGACTGTCTAACCCATCTTCCCCACCCTACCACCCTATCAAGCTTGCACATCCCAACCCAATAGTATCCCTTAACCGCTGTCATATCCCTTCAATGCACAACTACTCAATTCCACTTTATCATAGATTCCTCCCCTATGAGTGTAGGCTCCCTTTCTTTTTTTTTTTTGCAAACCTAACTTCCAAAGTCTCTAGCTCTGAGTTGGCTCAATTTGCTTAATTCATATCAGAGTGGTCATGTAATATTTGTCCTTCAATGTCTGGCTTGCTTCACACAACATAAGATTCTCAAGATTCATCCATGTTACCCAATGAGTTAGTCCTTTCTTCCTTCTAACAGCTGAATAATAGTCCATTGTATGTATATACCACATTTTGTTTATCCATTCACCTGTTGATGGACATTTGGGTTGATTCAAACTTTTGGCAATAGTGAATAATGCTGCTATGAACATTGGTGTGCATATATTTGTTCGTGTCCTTGCTCTCATTTCTTCTCTTTATATAACCAGCAGTGGAATTGCTGGACCATCTTACACCAATTAGACTGGTGACTATAAAAAAAATAAAAATAAAAAAAAAAGAAACAAAAGAGAGGACTGCAAGTATTGGAGAGAATGTGGAGGAAAGGGAACCCTTATCCACTGCTGATGGGAAAGTAGAATTGTTCAGCTATTGTGGCCGACATTTTAGTCGTTCCTCAAAAAACTAACCATATGATCCCTACACTTTTTATTTTCATCTCCCTACACTTTAACTTACAGAATCAGAAGTGCTTGCTGCCAGAGGAAGAGGTGAAACATAAGTTTCTTGCACATCTGTCTCATCCTTTCTGATGTTTACATTGCCACTGGAGTTACTTTCTTCTCTTGCTTCAGAAAATAACACAAATGTCTTATAACACAAAGACGGATACCCTTGTTCCAGTTAGTTGGTTTACAAATCTGTTGCCTTATCTCAACACATGAACAGCCATCATACAAGGGAGCCCTTCTGCAGTGTCACAGCATGTTTCATTTTCTTTTCTTCAGTCTTTATCAGTTAATGGTCCATCAAACAACTTTTTCCCAGAGTTGATGAGACACTTGGCTGAAGGTTTAACATCCTCATCTCTACTCTGCTTGTGGATAGCATTAATTGACATTCCAGTTATCATGGACTGCAATAATTCTAAAGTCATGAAAATATTATTAAGCTTTTTCAGCAAATCCAGTGCTCTAGCTGTGTCCTTTTTCTGCAACATCTTCTCCTTTTTCTTGGAAATGCAGACCACCTCTTCTCCATGACAGCAGAGAACCTTGCAGTTACCACTCTGACAGAGATGCAAAGCCTTTGCAGCTGGGATAGAGGGGAGATGGGGATGATACCCAGCACTTGGTGAGCCCTGAGCATTAGGCCTGCCCTTGTTCCCTCCTTTCCCATCACAGAAGTTCTTTTTGGAGGTACCAAGGGTGGAACCCAGACCGTGTACATGTGAAGTAGGCATTCAACCACTAAGCTATATCTAGTCTTCATAACAGTTTTTATTTAATATTTTTATTTTTTAAAAAGAAAAATATTAAACAATTTTTAAATTATTTAATATTCAAATAATTAAAGACTCACTATGAGTGAGTCTTCAAAGACTTATTTTGAAGTCTCTTAGGCAAATCCATATTTGGAGTACATAAATGTTACACCAAAAATATAGGGATTCCCCTAAGCCCCCTTCCCCACACCTCCCACATCCTCCCACATAAACAACATCTTTTATTAGTGTGGCACATTCATTGCAATTGATAAATGCATCCTCGGGCATTGCCACTGAACATGTAGTCTAACTCTCCCACACAGTTCTGCATGTTATGGGACGATATAAAATGGCCTATATCTGTCTTTGCAATGACATTCAGGATGATTCCCAACCAAACAAGCCCCATGTTGCAATTGTTTTTCACTCTCCCTGCCTCTAGATCCTCCAGCAGACACTGCTTCCACATCAATGTAATTTCTACCTTTCTTAGAATCAGAATTTGTCTATACTAGAGTACCAGTATGTCCACTCTAGTCCACTGTTCATTCCCCAATCCTGAGGATTCTGGGATGGTGATTTCCACTTCATATCGAATTGAGAGGGGGCTTCAATCCCATACAGCCAATGGATGAGACTCTCTTGCTTGCAGCTGTAGACTCACTCATTTTCTTGGTATGGCGGTTGTCAATTCTCATCCCCTTGTTAGTTTTCCTGGGTAAGTCCAATGAACCGGAGAGTAGATGTTGCAACTCTGCTGAGGATCTGGACCCAGCTGGCAAATGGATATCCTAACTATTCCAGTCTCTTGGATGTACACATACAAACCCCAGCATCAAGTA